>LAPY01001298.1:27833-42294 GCA_000970635.1 Eragrostis tef
CGGCGGCGGCGGCGGCTAGGGTTAGGGTTGGGGAGGGAGGGAGAGAGGTGGCTCTGATACCATGTTAGAGTTAGGATACTAGCTGAATTGATTCCTCCAACCCTAGATGGGTGGGTATATATATCCAACACACATGGGCCTCTGTATGGGCCAAACACACTCCAACAATGTAGAACATAGCAGCATTGTCATTCTTGGATATGACAATTAGATAACTCTGTTTTTGAATGTTTTGGTGTGTATATATGCATGAAAGCGCGCCCTAGCACAATACCTTATTATTTTTAGATGATGGCACATCGTCATATTATATCAGTGTAACAGATATTAGTATGGAAGGAATGTATTTCGTTGCTCTCTCATTTATGTGTTGCAGTTAGAGCAGTTATCTTTCAAAATGTAGATGAGGATTATGTGGGTTGTGGGGTTCACCTTACAATTGTTAGTTTTTTGACATGAAAGGTTTGCTTCTCGATCTACTGGAGAGTCGAGTTTCTAATACCTTTGGTAAGGAAAGCTTGTTGTCAAAACAGTACCAAGTGTTGGTTTACCTTTTGTCTATAATAGTAAGACAGATGCTGATTTTCTTTGTATCCTGAGGAGCCTTGATACATTTTACTTTGGCTTATGTTTCACTGAATAATGCAAGCCGAGTAAAGGGCAATCTGAAGTTGTCTTCCGGCAGGGTTGTGGTTATATCTTCCCTATGTTATCTGCTAAGGTCTTGGAACTGTATGGTATTCATCTTTACATGTGTGTTAGAGTATCTGCACCCTCTGCTTTGATGGCTGGTTGTGCTTACATGAATGCAAAACCTTGTGCTACCCCATCTCTCTAAGTGGCCTTTGTACTATGGAGATGCAAAGCTGAGGAAATCATTATGATCAGTTGTGACTATTTATTCTATTATTAGTTAAGGCAATTTCAGGTTAATACAGTGCTATCTGCAAGTTTCATTTATCACAGCAGTACCTGTTAGTGGGCCCAATCACACTTTTTTCTGTTAAGTTTTAAAATAATCCCAGTAACTGACTTACTTTGGACGTTTGTGCCATGTTGCACCGATGAATCTCCTTACCAAATATAAGAACTTTATATTACAGAGCTTTCGTGATTGAAGTATTCTAATGTTTTTAATACTTTTGTATTTGATATTTCAGATGCTTGGTGAACAAGAGGTTTATGATTGCTGGTGGTGGTGCTCCGGAAATAGAGATGTCAATGCAGCTGGCTTCTTGGGCAAAGGAGCTCCAAGGGATGGAGAGTTACTGCATCAAGGAGTTCGCAGATGCCCTTGAGGTCATTCCTTACACATTGGCTGAGAATGCAGGGCTCAATCCAATTGCCATTGTCACCGAGCTGAGGAATCGTCATGCCAGAGGTGAGAAGAACGCCGGCATCAACGTGAGGAAAGGCCAGATTACAAACATCCTGGAGGAGAACGTCGTGCAACCCTTGCTTGTGAGCACAAGTGCCATCACCTTAGCTTGCGAGTGTGTTAGAATGATCCTAAAGATTGATGATATAGTCACTGTGCGGTAAGTGTGTAAGTTGGACAACATGTCAGTCTATCCTATTGTGCTTGGCTTGATGTTAAGTAGGTGTACCTCTAAATTTAGAACTTCATTTGTGGGTGTACTTTTCCACTTGGGGTGTTCTAAACTCGATGGCTTCGATGTCTGTAGAGATTGATATTTTGTTACAGTGATGTTTGCTCTACAGCTGCTTGGATGGAACTATGTGAGACACACCCATCTTGTTCACTCTAAAATCTGCAATGTGGCCTTTCGGTTTCATGTCTGTTCGTGTCTGTTATTTACATTTGTGCATATGATTCAGTATTGCATGTCCTTGCCGAGATTGATTTTCACTGGTTGTGTATAACCAGTGATTCTTATCTGCTCCTTTTCATCTTGTATGTACGACGCTTTCCTTGTTAATTGCATGTTGACCTTGCTTTCTGCTAGAGGGCCGTTTTGGCGCGGCATGCGCGCTTCAGCTTATGTCCATTTGTACAGGGCCAAAAGGTACATAAGCCTGTTAGGCAAAAGCCGCTATAAGCTGCCAAACTATTTTGCAATGTCTAAGATGTAACGTGACTATGATTTTTCGTGCTACAACTTTATGTTTCTTCGGTAACTTGATGCCACCAGTGCTCTAATGTGAATTGAAGCACGTTTTTGTTCCTGGGCTGTCAACATTATTCGTGATCTAAGTTTATTTGCATTATTTCTAGGCACGCGCCATATTGCATCAGTTTGCTCGAAGCACCACGCTCTTTTTTCCAACGGGGATGGGATCGCGGTGCCTGATCTCAGTTAAATCTCGTATATCTGATGATTATATAACAGATAAAAAACATTTAGTGCTCCAAAGAAGAGATCATATATTGATTCAATGGCTCGTCCTTCTATTTTTAGCCGCTGGGCCAAAAATCATCCTGAATGCATGATAAAAACCAGAGTCAGGGTGTTATTACAGAAATAACTCTAATTCTTTTCAGTAAAGAATTGACAGTTTTAGTTATGGGCATCTTTTTTGTAAATTGCAAGGCATGCCTTCTTTTGGAAAAGTCAAAGTTTGTAGTTTTAGTCAAATTATAAGCCTGTTTAGAGCAAAAAAAAAAAAAAACTCCCCCATTCTTTCTTATGATGCTGCTTAGCGCACGTAAAAAAAAGGGACTATATAGCTAGATCTTGATTCAATTCAAAATGCTTTCACACTATATTAGTTTCATAGTATATATAACATCATATAATGATCACTGTTCAATTTTGAGACTACCAAATAAAACAATCCTTGTATTCTTGAACGGAAGGACTATTTAGTGAGATCCTGACCAAATTAGTTTACAACTGCCAATCTCCTATACTCCAACATTTTCACTTTTATGGATTAACGAGGCGTTGATTAGCCAATGATAGCCAATGATCATAAAGAACTATTCTAATGTTAATGGTAGTAGTAAAGAAAAAAAACAAGTGAATCTTTTGTTGGATGTTGTTCCCTTAGTACACCCCCTTCCAGGTCATCTAAGTGGCGGTTGGAATCAATCACAAAGATTAGTGGTGGTAGTGTGGTACTCTTCGGTTTGTTAGGTTTGCTCCATGTTGATGGTTAGGAATGGAACAATAAGATGGAGAGAATCAAAAGCCATGTGACCTTAACCCATTATTCTGGCCAGTTTTGACCATTTGTTTGCCAATGTCGATGCACATGATTAGCCTGAGGACCTTATTTTTCGTGAGATGCATTTCCTGCCGCTCCTTGGCTATGGGATGATGAATGTATTGCATGTACTTGAGTCAGATGCATTGTAACTGATACCTGCTAGAGAATATACCTGACGAAGACAATAAAATAAATAAATTCTGATGAAATTGGGCCTTTAGGAAAGAGGGTCCTCGATCGAGAGAGAATCTGTAAATGATGCAAATGGTTCGGGAAATAGGTTCCTCAGAGCACACAATTCATTCATAAGCTGACATGGCGAAGAAGATCGCAATTATGCATTGTAATTTATTCGACAAAGCGAATCAAAATGAAACGTTGGCCTAGTATTGGTAATCTGGTCACTCGAAGGTTAGGCATGCATGAAACTAGGCTATCATTTCAGATATTGACATATCGACAGTGACACAGCTAGTTTTCGTACACCATAAAGGCTGTTGCTGTTCCTATTACCAACAGTTTGATAATCAATTATTTTACCAAAAAATCCTAAATATTGATGACGCTACGAATAGTGTCCAATATAAGAGCGACCAAAAATCGTGATGCGATCATGTGTTGAGCAAAACATGTAATGATGCAAATGGTTCAAGATGTAAACAGAGCCATATGGAATGCAAGTATCTTGCTTCCAGCGCTTGCATGTTCCCTGCCGGGGCTGCATCCACTGCAACTGGGCCTGCGCAAGCTTTGACCAATCGGAAGCACATCTACAACCGGATCGCACATGGTTACATGGATGGGTTGACGAAGATTTCTCTGATGAACTCAGCATGTTGTTGCTACTGCATGTGGCCAGTGCTAGACATATCTTGCCAATTGGGTGGTGAAAATAGCATGCTCTTGCATGATGTGGCAGCTTCTATATTGGTATCATGGCTTCTGGGGTTCCATGCAACTTGCCATTGTATTCATATATAATAACTGCTCGGATCAACTTGGATTTGTGGTGCTGTAGCTCAGGAACCCGTATCATGCATGCAGATTTCTGGTGTTTGATTTTTTTTTTGGTACATGCATGCATTGCCTTTAGCTTTTCTTTTTTACTTCCTTGTTTTTTATTTGAGATTAGCTTAAACCTACCACTAGTTGATCAATCGAACTAAATCTATAATGTAAAGCAGCGCAGGTATGGCTCCACCTGTATATATAAGGCCTAACACCAAGCATTGAGAAATCATATCAACACAAAGACGCACATATTATTAGCTTAGACTAGAGGTGGAACTAGAAGGAACTAAGCGAGAACATCAAGGGGGAGGTGATCATGGGGATGGAGAACACCTCAGAGAAGGTGAAACTGCTAATGGGGGTGCTTGCTCTGCAATGCTGCCTGGCAGGGTTCCATATAGTGACCAGGACAGCCCTCAACATGGGCATCAGCAAGATTGTCTTCACTGTCTACCGCAACTCCATCGCCTTGGCTCTGCTAGTGCCTTTCGCCTACTTCCTCGAGAAGTGAGCTCATAAATATCATTTCTTGTGTAATTTGTTGTTTACAAAACATTAAAATGTAGGTCTGCACTTTTCTTCGGACATTTTGGATGTTCTGCTCTGTTATGAGCTGATCTTCTTGTTGTCTTACATTCGCAGGAAAAATAGACCACCCCTCACTTTCTCTTTGCTGGTCCAGTTCTTCCTTCTTGCCTTCTGCGGGTAAGCTAAATGCAGATACCACTCTCTATGACTCTTTGTTTAAGAAGTTGCTTATTTAATTTTTCACTTGCTTGTCGTCTCAGAATTACCTGCAACCAGGGTTTCTATCTTCTGGGCTTGCACTACCTGTCCCCAACGTATGCTTCTGCTATCCAAAATACTGTTCCTGCAATCACCTTTATCCTAGCTGCTTGCCTAAGGTAATTCAGCAGTGACACTATGGTATAGGCCGATTCTGTTCTTCATATACTTATTGATGTTCTTTTGTTTAAATTGTATTTATTTTTGGGAATAATGTCTCAAATATGATTCAGAGTTCTGTATCATTGTGTATGTCTAGTTCTGATTTGTTTTCGGGTTAATTACTCAGGCTAGAGCAAGTAAATATCAACAAAAGGTATGGGATGGCGAAAGTGATTGGTACCGTGGTAAGCATCGGAGGAGCCACGGTCATCACCCTCTACAAAGGAATGCCCCTGATGAACTTCTTCAAGTCATCTCATATTTTGGGAGACAACGTAGTGTCGCCAAACCTCGTATGGAACTGGACAGTGGGTTGCCTCTTCCTCCTTGGCAATTGCTTCGCCTGGTCTGGGTGGATGGTACTTCA
This sequence comes from Eragrostis tef, assembly GCA_000970635.1. Taxonomy (NCBI): domain Eukaryota; kingdom Viridiplantae; phylum Streptophyta; class Magnoliopsida; order Poales; family Poaceae; genus Eragrostis; species Eragrostis tef. The sequence goes on from LAPY01001298.1 coordinate 33,331, forward strand.
GGTATCTACTCCAAGCCTCAACCAAGCATATGCAACTATCGTAATATTCGATTGAAGTGCACAAAGCTAAGCAGATATGAAGCACTCCCGTTTAAACTAAAAGGAGTTTGTAACTTAATTTCTCGACAATAAAGGTTAGGCATGCATGTTTCTCAAACTAATGGTAATAAAGTCATAGCTAGTCTTCTTTAAACATATACTCCAAAGAACTTCAGCTGTAGTGAATGAGAAATCTATCTTCGAATCTTTACATAACTTAGCGAAAGCTATTATTTTTCTATAATTGTAGATAAAACACTCGAAGATACAACCACTAAACTACATAAAAGAGTATACACATTGCGGCTGGAATTTTTTCTAGTGTTCTTCCAATAAAATATCAGCACACTGAATATTCTTGTTAATTTCTCCAACCTTTTTATTCATTGTGTAACATTAAATGATATATATCACATTCAAAATTCATTTCTTTATTCAAAATAATATTATTATATTAACATGTTAACCATAGAAATGTGTTGATGATTGCGTTAATTTTGCTAAATTTACATATGGATTCCTATAGAAAGAGAAAACTCCTACACCGAAAATGACGGAACAGGACATGTGCATGGAGAATACTCTTCTCTTGACTATATGGAATAAATAGTTTTGATTGGTACCCAAAACATCCAGATCCAAAAATTGTATCTATGAGTATGCATGTTTCTGATTAAATATTTTCATGTAGGCCCCAGTGTTGAAGAAATACCCAGCCAGGTTGTCAGTGCTTGCTCTCACACTAGTATTTGGGCTTGTCCAACTCTTGGCCATAGCAGCATTCTGTGAGAATGACAGTGAGAAATGGAAGCTTCAGTCCGGAGGAGAGCTCTTCACTATCCTCTATGCTGTAAATTTTCTTCGAACTTCTCACAGTATTTATCTATTTTATGTTTAGATGGTATTAAGTAATTGTGAAAAAATGAAATATGATATCGATGAGCAGTTCTAGAAACATGGTGAATAATGTGACATACTATAATATAGTGAGATAACACAAAATATTTCTTGACAATATTGAATATCTTTTCTGCAGGGTCTTGTGGCTTCTGGGGTCTCCTTGTCTCTGCAGATCTGGTGCATTGACAGGGGTGGTGCTTTGTTCACGGCTATCTTCCAGCCAGTTCAAACTGTCATGGTTGCCATCATGGCCGCTATCATTCTTGGCGATGAACTATATACAGGAGGGTAAGGAGAAAATTATAACAAGCTTTTTCATAACCCGAATATTTTTTTTCAAACATGTAGAACTCCTGAAGCTAAACATTGTTCTCATCTGAAATATTCTCAGGGTCATAGGTGCTATCCTAATTGTTATTGGCCTCTACTTTGTCTTGTGGGGTAAAAGTGAGGAGAAGAAGAGGAGTAGTAGGCAAGCAGATGAGGCAGATTTGTCAAGGCGTCTCCTAGGTGAAGAGTCCTCTCAAGCAGCCAAGTCTGTGACAAATGATGTTCCGTAAGAGCAGGAAACATCAAGCTATTGTATAATTGATTACCTCCATATCAATATGTAAGATGCGTCTTAAAAAAAAGGAAAAAGGAAGATGCAAAGTCATGCAACTGTGTATAGGTAACAGTTTAGTTTAGAAACATTTGTACTTCTCTAGTTCTTATCCCTGATTTTCTCTTGAGCAGTGTATTGTCACAGGAAAATTCAGCTCCATCCATATGGACTGATGGAGTTGTCAATACAAGGCATTATTTATTTGTGCAAAAGTAAATACTAAAGGTTTTCTGATTGTGTGACAGTACTCAGCTTCTCAGTTGCGTATCGATTTTTCCTTGCGGCATATTGTTCCGTCAAAATGCTCTTCATGTTCTTGTAGCTTACTATCATTTTCCTCCCTTTTTTTTTGAGGAGGAGCTTATCATTTTCCCTTTAAAAGTCCAGAGCTTTTTTTTTTGTTTTGAGAGGATAAAAGTCCAGAGCTAACATTTTCCCATCAGCCCATTAGAGAAGTGGCAATAGATGGGCCCAAGCTAGTACAATTGTCAGTACATATGGAAAGGCCCAACGCAGGGCAGCCCACAACAGCTCGCCGCCTCCGCGCCGCAAAACGGAACCTCTTGCAAAACCCTAGTCCTCTCACCGCAAAGGCCCGGCTGCCGCCTCCCTCCTTCCCTCTCCGGCCAGGGGTCGCCGCAGTACTCCGCGCCTCGACCGCTGCGAGGGCAAGCAGCGCCAATCAGTGGAGAGCAGACCCACGCCGAGGAACCACAAGGTTGTGCGGCGAGGGGCGGGGCCAAGCAGTAATCTCGGTGAAAGTCTTCGCTAGGCTCTCCTGCTGCTGGTGGTGGCAAGCGGAAATTCGATTGATTTGAGGTCGTTTTCGTGCTCTGCGTCCCGAACCCCGCGACCAAGCAGCAGCAGCGCGCAGGCAGAGTAGCGGAGCCCGAGCAGAGGCATCGAAAATGAGCGACGACGTGATATGGCACTGCATCCGCCACAACCACTGCAGCTTCATGGCCAAGTGCGTTCTTGTTTCTGCTATCGGTTTTCTTGTGCTATTTCCAATGATAAAATCTGTGCTGAGGATCGCGGCGGCGGTGTGTTTTGCAGGATCGAGACCGGGATTTTCTGCCGGAACCCCTACAACGCGACGGGCATCTGCAACCGAAGCTCCTGCCCTCTGGCCAACAGTCGCTATGCCACCATCCGGGATCATGATGGTCATTACTGCAACCCTTCCTCTTTCATGTTCACTCCTTCGAAGTACTGATTTTTCTTAGTTGAACTGCATTATTCGGTAGTTGTAGCAGTTATCCATTAGCATCAGCAGCTCAGCTTTTCTCTGAGATCCTTGAGGTGTATGCCATTTACCCAATTCGTATAGAATTGCTCAGTTCTTTGCCTTTGGAACAGCTAAAGCTGCATGTCCTGGTCTCTTGAGCTGGAGAATACTTTTTGGCACTAGAAACCAGTGGTGGATATCAGTTTCATATACAACCATGATTCAGAATTTCAGACTATCCAATCACCCTTCAGTCCGTCACACATTCTCTATTTCTTCTACAATTTTCCGAGTTGCATGCTCTCAAATTTCATTACATGCAAACGAGCTATTAGTCAGCTGCAGGGTTAAATGTACATCGACACAAATAAACGTGCGACATTTCCATTTTGAATCATTTGTAAAACATAAACCATGTTCCATAGCGCCCTCATGCATCCAATGTCACTCAACTCAGTATTGCGTCACTTTCTGTAGATATTATTACTTATAAATTGATTAAATTTAAACCCTGAATTGGACTCATGACATGAACCTAGGGGTGCAATCAGGTTGGGTAGTTCCTGATTAATCTGACTTCTAATCTGTTGGTGGATGGAATTGGTTAGAATTTTGGCTCCCGGTCAGAGTTGGAACATAAAAAAGTAGCTGATGTCGTGTTTGGATTCAGATTTTTGGAAAACAGAATGAAGAAAGTGTTATTGATGATTAGGGAAGTTTGTTATTCTCTTTAGTTCTGTGGTTTGGATGCTAAACTTCTCTTTTCAACTTCTTTTTCTTAATTGAACTGCACTGTTTTGTCGTAGCAGTTATCCATTGCATCAGCGTTTATGTGAGATCCTTGAGGTGTATGTCGGTTACCCAATTACGTTTATAATTGTTCAATTGTTTGCCTTTGGGACAGCTAAAATTGCATGACCTCATCTCTTGCGGTTCAGAATACTTCTCGGCACAAGAAATCAGTAGTGGATATCAGTAACATCCATGTTACATAGCTTCTTCCTTCTTCCAAGGCAGACCAAATCAGCGCTGCTCACATTTGTAGCATATAGCATCAAGTTTAAACAGCTCACTTGTCCTGGCTTTCAGATTATCCAATCGCTCATCAGTGCATCACACATTCTCCATTTCTTCTACAATTTTCTGTGTTGCATGCCCCCAAATTTCATTGCCTGCAGATGAGCTATTAGTCAGCTCCAGGGTCAAATGTACATGGGCAGCAATATATGTTCGGCATTTTGAATCATTTATAAAGCATACACCATGTTCCATGGCTCCCTCATGCATCCAAGGTCACTCAACTCAGGATTGCATCACTTTGCATCGCTTGCTGTAGCTATTATTACACGTAAATTGATCAAGTTCAAAAACCAGAATCTGGTTGGGTAGTTCCTGATTAATCTGACGTGCAATGTGTAGTGGATGGAATTGGTTAGGTTTTGAGCTCCTGGTCTGATTTGGAACATAAAAAATAGCTTATGTCAGGTTTGAAAATTTTGACATTGTATTCTCCAGAATTTGAAAATACTGGAAAACAGAATGAAAAAAGTGCTATTGATGACTAGGGAAGCTTGTTATTCTCTTTAGTTGTGTGGTTTGGATGCTGAATTTCTCTTTTCAACACTAGATTTGAGAACATCATATGACATATTGCATTTGTGGTTTCTCTGTTATAAAATCATTTATCTTTTTTGGACTTAAATATTTTGGACTGTGGTGGCTGTGACGGATCGCAGTTATTAACTTATTATTCATTTAGTATTCTTGATAATTTGGTCATGGATTATTAAGTAATGAACGTTAGAGTTATTATGAATTCTAGAGTACTCTGCCATAAGATTGCTTGATGGGTAAATATGCATGTTTTTATCTATTTTTTAGCTGATTTATTTTGCTGTTTTCCTTCTTAACTGGCCGTGCAGGTGTTTTCTACCTATACATGAAAACTGCTGAAAGAGCTCACCTGCCAAAAAAATTATGGGAGAGAGTCAAACTGCCCAGGAATTATGAGAAAGCAATGGATGTCATCAACAAGCATCTTGTATGCATCTCTAGCTGGCATAAATTGTTACTCCATGCAGTTAGGTATTTAGTCTCACACCTTGGGTTCTTTTGTTGTTTAGGAGTTTTGGCCTAAGTTACTTGTGCACAAGATCAAGCAGCGGCTGACTAAAATGACTCAGTATCGTATAAGGATGAGGAAACTTCAACTGAAAGTGAGGTAGGCATTTCTTACACTAGTTTCACAGGTTGCAATGTCGCACAACAACTTTTATGCACTCCAGTTTCTAATTGATGACACTAAGACATCTTTCTGGCCTTAAAAATTAACTGAGATAGTTGTCCTTACGTGATCAATTGAAAAAATAGGAGGGAATATTTGTGTTGGCGAGTGTGAACTCATAGTGGGGATGGAGATGTTTCTAATGGTGACTAGAGTACATTATATTTTTAATGGTGACAATAACGTTTATGCCAACAAATAACAATATTACCTCCTTTTTATGTGCTTTTAGAACCAGTGTTTAGCCTACCCCAACTTGCCTGGGACTAAAAGGCTTTGTTGTTGTTCTTTTAAACTAGCTGTTAAACTTTCAAAAGCTTGATCACTTTAGCCAAAGTTATTGAAAAATCATACTCCCTCCTGTCCTGTGTCCTTTAAGGACTTGCCGTGATGAAATAATTAATTTCAGAACGTCAAAATATTTATAAAATATAGCTAAAGTGTACTTTTATGAACTCATATTTCACTACTCATATCATTTTCACATTTCTAAACCTAATGCATGAAAAAATATTTGAAGTCAAAGTTTAAAAAATTTGACTTATGACAATCTCAAAACGACAAGTTTTTTGACACAGGAGGGAGTATATCAATAGATTTTCCTTCCGAAATACTTTAGCCAAAGTAAAATTTTATTGCTATATGTTGGTATATACTCCCTCTGTCCTCAAATTGTTGTTAGGACAGCAACTCCGGTTAATTTGACCTAGAATTGTCCTAACAACAACAATTTTAGTACAGCGGGAGTAGAGTTTAAGGTACTAGTAGTCAAATTTCATTCAAAGACCATGAAAATTCTACTGAATCAAATAAAAAGGATGGAGCTAGAATTCTAATAATCGGACAGTGCAGTATTTCCATTGGAGCGTGAAAGTGATTTAGTTTCCAAATTCATATTGCTGCTAGGAAAGGATTATTGCAATATAGAACTAGTATAGGTGACCTTTTGTTGTAACAATAACCTACTGTAGGTTTGTATTTATCTTCCAAGTTTAAATGTTTACTTGATTGTTTGAATCATTAGAATTCCTATTCTGTTTTAGAATCCAATGGATGCTGTGTTGGTAGGTACATTAACCAGATTTTATGTGTTATGGGGTTGTTTGGGTAGAAAAAGATTATATCAAGTCCCCTATGACAAGCATGGAGTTAGTTCCTGACCATCCAAGGGATTGGTCCTAAGTCGTACCTCTGAAAGTAACCCTTAGTACAACTATTAGAACTCTAAATTTAAGTGGGCTTGAGTATAAAAGGGATTTGTTTAAGTATGTGAAACGACTAAATATATTTGCACAACTAGTTAATGAATAATTGACACATTTCAGCTGCATGTCCTGATGTATTGACTTGGATATTTGCTGTGTTTTAATGTTGATTGATGATTGTTTCTTGCTCTGATCGTTGCGGCATTTGTTTGTAACTAAGCTGCATAAGAAAATGATTCATCTTATGATGTTTTGTTATTTTCTCCGGCACATGAAAAGTTGCTTAACATATGCCTCCACTCTGTTAGAGAGAAGATAGTGACAGTGCCCAGGAAAAAGGAACAGCGCATTGAGAGGAGATTGGAGAAAGCTGAAAAGGCTGCTCAATTGGAAAAGGTTATTGTTCTGATAGTTTTTTTGTGTAAGTCCCATACTCCCATTACTATGCCACATTATAACCTGTACATGTCATCATGCAGAACATTGAAAATGAATTAAAAGAACGTCTGAAGAAAGGTGTTTATGGTGACATCTATAACATTGACTTCAAGAAGTTCGAAGATATTCTTGAAATGGAAGGGGATGAAGAGATTCCTGAAGAGGAAGAAGTAGGCATTTTACCAAGAACCGACAAGCTTACTTTCTCTATGTTTGATAATGTTGACAAGCTTTGTCATTTTTTTGGATTCACTTGGTAAAACAGGAACCTGAGACGGAGTATGTTGAAGGTGATGACATGGAAGAGATGGGTGACATGGAAGACTTTGAAGGCCTCAGTGATGGTATGGTGCACTGTTGATATTCCTCATCATTTCTTGCTTATATTAAATACTTCATCCTAAACTGTTTGGCCCTGCTGTTGTGCCAACAACAAGAATTTTCATGTCCACGTAAATGATTATGCTGCTAATGTAATCCCGTTTCCTTGAAATAAAAAAAAATGGATATGGATGCAGGTGGTTCAGATGAAGATGATCTGTTGGATGAGCCAGTTACAAACAAACCCAAGGGATCTGGTTCTGACTTGAAGCGAAACGTTGGGAAAAGGTCTAGGAAGGTTCTCACTGAGGTAAGGATACAGTTGCATCTCACCACCTGTTTTACCTTGGATTTTTAGCTCATGCTCTGCTTCCGCAGTAGTTAGGTACTTTGCCTGTCCCTAAATTTCAGAGCCCCTTGTTATTTATCACGTCTCCATGTTAGTATAGAGTATAGACAAAGCCTCAAAGAGGTTGCTACTTGCTAGGAAAAGTAACGCCCGATATATTCTGTTACAACTTTTCGAAAGATCCATCCGTCTGGAAGTTTGCCGAAAGCATGCAGTTGCATAACTTTATTCCAAGAGTGGTTTCATTATTTTGTCAACGTTGGTTTGGAATAGTGCCATTCTTGTTTCATTATAATTTATTTCTTGCCTGTCCACAGGTGGAACGTGATGAAGAGACAAATACTAGGCAAAGGATGCGAATGTAATTCGACAAACTGTGAGTGCAGTTATATGCTAGATGTTGGTGGCCAGTTTTGTTGTTTGTTAGATAATGTTACTTATTTCCTCATTGTAAGGCCTAAAGTATACATGTACTCCCTGCGGAGAATTCGCTATCAATATAACGTTTTCAACGTTGTATCATGAAGAAAATCAGGGTCATGTATTTTGCCAACAACTTGGTTTCTGCACAACTGACGAGGAAATTCAGGAAAAGGACTATTGGCACCTGGTAGAGTGTCCTTTTCCATACCTTGTATGTTTTGGAAATCTTATTATGAATAGAGATTGTAGGTTTTGTCTCGTTTTGAACTAATTAGGCAGAGGAAATTCCACCAATGATGGTGATTTACTGTTTGAATCTACACATTTTTAAGTGTGGCGGCGATGAATAGGAGGTTTTATAAGTTTCTCTTGAACACTATTGGGGATGGGGAGATTTTCTCTACCACTCCCTAGCACGGTGGATGCATTACAAACTTGCAAGGAGTGCTTAAAAAGAAAATAAGTCTACAAACCAGCAGACAGAACCAAATGGTGCAACGGACGAGTCAAAATACCTTGGCACGTACAGTCAGGCATGTGAGAGGCTTGATGGTCTAGACGGCCCACTTATGGCGCTGCCATCCCAGTCAAACAAACATTCCATCGTGAGTCATGGCCTCCAGGCCCACCACTATGCCGCTACTCGAGCACGGAGGAGACCTGAGACGTTTGGTTTACCTACAGTTCATTGTTCGGCTTCATCGTATCGGTCCGGCCGGCGCCGTGGTAAGCAAAGAGAGGGCCTAAGCAACTCGAGCAAGGGAGTGATCGCAGGAGCCAAAGCAAGCACTTCCGGTCGCTCACTGAACTTTTTGAATCTTGAAGTTTCCTGGGATTTTAATTAAATTCTTTGAGCCTTGTTTAACATTAGAGGTGGAAAAAAAGTTTTTTAAAAAAAATGAGAAAAAGGCCCTTGCCCTGCTTTAGAAAGGAAATAAAAAAAAGATCCAAACCATACTAAACAGATTCTATATCTATAATATTTCTTTTTAAAAATAAAGACTTTGATTAGCCCGAGGTGGCAGTTGCAGTTTTCCCGGCCGGCCTATAGAAATTTTTTACCGGGGCGACATGCCACGATCATGACTTCATGAGATGCAGGAGGGACCTGGCTATGTGACAGTGATATGTCGCGCACGCGTCCCCGTCTCGCCTGCCTAAAACGCTGCGTGC
>LAPY01001298.1:84912-98329 GCA_000970635.1 Eragrostis tef
GCGTCCTGGCTCGACCTCCTCGCCGCCAAGCGCGTCAAAGAGCTCGTCTTTGTGCACCCCGCGACGAAGATCGAGGACAAGGTGCATCTCCCCGCCTCGATCTTCAGGTGCACCGCCCTCACCAAGCTCTACATCGGCACCTGGTGGTTCCCGGACACCGCAGACCTCCCGCGCACCGCCGGATTCCCCTACCTCCAGGAGCTTGGCCTCTGTAACCTCGTCATGAAGGAACAGGACCTCGCCATCGTGCTTGACCGATGCCCCGTCCTGGAGAAGCTCATGATCGCCAGAAGCCGATGGCCAGTGTGCCTCCGCATCCAGAGCCGCAGTCTACGGTGCGTGCAGGTGTGCATGGCCTTCGTGCCAGAAATCACTGTGGCGGACGCTTCACGCCTGGAGAGGCTCTTGATGTGGGAAGCTTGGGGTGGTGGTGATCTCACCAACATGTCCTCAAAAGTCAAGATTGGCCATGCTCCGATGCTGCGTATCCTGGGATTCTTGGTGCCTGGAATGCACCAGCTTGAGATTGGCAACACAATCATCAAGGTGGGAAGCATACATTTGCACTTATTTTTTTCACTCAGAATCAACATGCATTCTAAGTTTAAGCTTCCAGTATAATACAACCACAAACGTGTCCATCAACTGCAGGTTAACACTAAGGCAAGTCCAAACACCACTGTCCCAAGCGTTCGGACATTGGGAGTTCAAGTGAAACTTGGAACCCGCATTGAAGCCGGGATGCTGCCTAGTTTCCTGAGATGCTTTCCTAACATTGAGACGCTCTATGTCCAGGTAAATTTTATCCTACTGCTGTGTCTGTATTTGCAGCTTGCACAAGATGAGACTGCTACTCATGATTCGCCATCTATGTCATCTTATTCATTTAATTTGCAGTCTGAGAATGACGACATCAAGTTCTGGGGTCCTCAGTCTAGTGGCATAGGCAAAGTCAATCTCAAGTTCTGGAAAGAGGCTGGTCCTATTGAATGCATCCAGCGGCACATCAAGAAGGTTGTTCTCCGTGAGTTCCGAGGAAAGAGAAGCGAGCTTGACTTCCTCAAGTTCATCGCCGAGCATGCTCATGTTCTTGATGAGATGGTGATTGTGATGACCCATGGATATTTGCCGTCAGATAATGCGGGTGCCAAGCTGAGGATTTTCATGGCTTCTGCAAAATGGGCTAATGGATGCTGCAAGATGATGGTCCTCAAGAGTCCATTTGGTGAACAAGGTACAGCTTGGTGCCACCTGCGTGGATTTGATTTTTCTATCGAGGACCCTTTTGATGTTTCAAAATGCCTCGAAGGAAAATGCGTAGGCCATTAATGTTCTGTTTAAATATCTACAACGTACTGTGTTAGACAAGCTGGGATTTGGAAAGTGTTTTACTTGCTGGCTTCAGTGACTCTTTAAGTGTCGAAGTTATTTAGCATCATCGTATCGTCTGCAGAAGACTATCGTTACTTAGGCATGTTGTTTGCAGGGTTCAGTTATAATACATTCGAGGAATTCTGCTAAATGTATGGTTGAATGTTAATGGTAAAGTTTTATCCTTTTGTTGCTATCATACTAATTTCCTTAAGGGCCTGTTTGGATCCCTAGAAATGAAAATCATTCCAAGAATCGCAATCCAAGAATTGAATCAGCTCGAATTGAATCACCTCGAAATTGATTGATTTCCATTTTTCATGTTTGGCTGTACACAGAAATGAATTATTCGAATTAAAATCCAAAAGCTGTTTGGTGGTGTGGAATCACTTAAACAAAGAATCAACATTATACCCTCTGATTCAAACGCACAATACACCCGCATCAGAGATAAACAAGCATGAGGAGACGAGGTTAAAAAAAAACATGAGGAGACAGCATGAAGCTTGTGTCGCGCCGATAATCAAATCAAGCATGAGAAGACTTGTCTCCAATTATCAAATCAAGTTTATGCAGAGACAAACAGAAGCTGGGATTGAGAAATTAAAGAAGTTTCCGGAGTTGTTGACAGGAAGAAGATGCATGAAGCTTGTGTCATGCATGCGTCAGTCGGGGTGTCACCATGTTAGCTAGAGACGCGACAGGAGGAGGAGAAGACTTGCCTCAACTTGTGTCCTCACAATGTATATAGACGGGCGCAGATGAGTCAGTGGACGACGTCGTGCTCGAACTGAGACGGAGCAAGCAGGGAGGAGTAGATGAGTTCAGAACGGCGAGGGGGGCGAGTCAGGGATGATGGCATGGGGAAGATCTGATGGCGCACGAGCGAAACGAGTTCGGCAGCGGCGACGGCAGGGGCGAGACGAGGTGGCCTCCGACGAACAGAAGAGGAGGGCGGCGATGGCGGCGCGAGCGAGACGAGGTCCACGGCGGCGATGGAGCGACGACGAGATGAGATCGACGGCGTCGGCGCTGCGGGGCGAGTTGTGGAGGACGGCGTCGGCGGCGCGGGCGAGATGTGGAGGACGGCGACGGCGACGGCGGTGCGGGCGAGACGAGATCGAGATGAGGACAGAGGAGGGAGGATTCGGAGCTATTCGTGGCTGTTGGGGCCGGAATGTAATGCAGGCCACCGTTTGAGAGGAAGAAAATCGATCGAATTGTACGTTTCGTTTCCACGGGCAGCCAAACGGGTCGGGCTTTGGAAAAGGATTCGATTCAGCCCAATTCTAGGGATCCAAACGGGCCCTAATAATATTCCTCAAGAATTTCTCCTTTGGCATCGTGCTGCATTACTGCAAACTTTCGGGTGCATGCATGATTTTGCAAATATCAGCATAGCTATCTATTGTCTTTCTGATTTTTGTACTGGCAATCCATTTTATCGCATTTAGGAAGCTAAGTTGACTAATTTGTTGTTTCTTCAACTATGTGACAACTAAAATCACTCTAGGTCCTATCGTGTGCCCTGACGTTTTGCTTTATAATTGTTGCAAGTTATGTTTTTCAAAGAACCATAAGCTGCAATTTGTCGCTATGCTTCATCATGAATTGCAGTGCCTAGGGATGAAATAGGCTGCCTTGCACAAAGTAAGTATCAACTTTAGCAACTCAGAGGGAAAAATGTTTTAAAAAAATAGTTCTTTTAATGAACTCTAACGCTATTGAAATCTTGGTACCAAGCTATTGGCTAAACTGAATTAAGATCCTTTCACATAAATTTCAATAAATTAGCTGCAAGCATGCTTTTCTATAAGATATGTAGGTGTATTGGGCACATAAAAAACAATATGGAGGGGCCATAATTCTTTCTGGTTATTGCATGACCCATGACAGTATTGATTTATATTTATGTGCCTGCTGGGTTGTCCAGTTTCTCAACCTACAGGTCCAAGTGTTGTTCATGATTCATGTTAGGAGTATGCAAGCTTGGATAGGCGTGATAAATACATAGTCCATGGTTTTTAAGAATGTTTATTCATTTTCTGATTGTGTCTTCACTGTTTATTCGTGTTGCATTTGCCTCTTAATTTTCATGTATTATCCACGATGGTTATAAATTATAGAGTGAAGTGCATGGCCGGTCCCTAAACTTGTCTCGCTGTGTCACTTAGGTCTCCGTACTTTCAAAATGCAGACTAACAGTCTCTAAACTTGTCGTATAGTGTCACTTTGGTCCATGTACTTCCGAAATGCAGTCTAATGGTCCCTAAACTTGTCCCACTGTGTTATTTTTGTCCAATCAAGTCTTGAACCTCTACCGCTGTGTAACTTTGGTGCAATCGGGTTTTGAACCTCTACGGACATTGACATGGCAATGTCATAAGTCTTGCACTAAACAAAAACATGGCTTGACAAGGTAAAATCACACTTTAAATTAGATTAGCTTGAAGAGTCTGTTCTAGAAGCTCACAGCCAGCTTCCTGCCGAGTGTGCTCCGTGTAGCGGGCACGACGGGTCAACCGTGCAACTCCGGCAGCGCCGTGCATGAAGAAAATGACATGGAAGCGAGGCTAGAGTGACATATGAGTTTAACCTTGCGATGATTGGACTTCTTCTTGCAATAATAGCGAAAATTGATGATAAAATTGACGATGTTGTGGTTAGCTAAAATGAAAGAGGAGGCAAAGGCTTGGCCAAGGTCCTGCATTTCCTTGTCGGATCTTCGTTGGTTTGCCATGTCCGCGCTTAGAGTAAGTTTAGGGACCAAAATGACATTGGTGGGACAAGTTTAGAGACCATTAATCTCCTTTCGAAAGTACATGGATCAAAGTGACATAGCAGGATAAATTTAGGTACCATTAGTCTGCATTTCGAAAATACAGGGACCCAAGTGACACAGCAGGACAAGTTTAGGGACCGGCCATGCACTTCACTCTAAATTATATATATGTTGCTATTAGCTTCCTATACTTTTTAACCACCGGATAGGAGCCTGCACTTTCTTGCATCAATATTTATTATGCCTGAATGATAGTTGAACTTTATATGAGTATAGCGTTAGGAACCTGATGTCGCTTTGGCTAGTTTGGTGTAAGATGAATAGTCCGGTTGTGTAAGACGGGTGTTTAGTTTTGGCTACTGGGTCTAAGAAACAGAATCTAATGAGGGCATTCATTTAGCTTTAAGAAGTGTTGTTTCGATGTATATCTTTTTTTTTAGAATTACATATTACAACGCAGATGCTCACAACACACACACACTCACTCCTATGAACATACGTACGCAAACCCTACTTCTATGAGCACCTCCGAAGGACTGAGCACCCGACAGATTGAATAAAATAATTGTACAGATTCTCGGTACAATCTGCATCTCTCTATTTTTTTTCTTATTTTAAAATTGAAATAATGTCATCATCCTTTGAATTTGATTTCACATTTCTTTTACAATTATAACCACTCAACTTGTATAACCTTTTTGGGAAAGTTCAACATGCGTTTTTCCCCATTTGTTCCAAGTTATGAGTTATTTGAGTCTAAGTCTAGCAATTTGGGCTGGTCTTCGAAAAAAGCACCCTTTCAATTTGTATTTCACTCACTGAAGAATGATGATTTTGCTATTACCCTACATGTTGTAGAAATGAATCGAAATAATTCCTTGAGAAACTCTGCAGCTGATATTTCCTCAGCCTTTCAAAGTTTCCTCTACAGTCAAAGGCTGCAGAACAATTTTGAGAGGAATATGCATTTCATTGATATCCCTTTATGCAGTTCATTACTAATGTCGTGTGAAAGATTTTGTTAGTGCAAAGTTTATCTGTTCCTTTGCTATCACTGTAGTAATTTCTTGGGGGAATTTTTAATGATCAAAGCGATCATTTTGTGTTTCCTTGGCGTTTCATGATCATTTGCAATGAAGCCAATGTGATAAGTGCATATTAACAAGCATAAATATGGATGACTCCACACACTTAGTAGCGGATTAGTGCATGTTGATATTAGATCTGATAGATTTATTTATTTAAGAGTGAAGTGCATGGCCGGTCCCTAAACTTGTCTCGCTGTGTCACTTAGGTCTCCGTACTTTCAAAATGCAGACTAACAGTCTCTAAACTTGTCGTATAGTGTCACTTTGGTCCATGTACTTCCGAAATGCAGTCTAATGGTCCCTAAACTTGTCCCACTGTGTTATTTTTGTCCAATCAAGTCTTGAACCTCTACCGCTGTGTAACTTTGGTCCAATCGGGTTTTGAACCTCTACGGACATTGACATGGCAATGTCATAAGTCTTGCACTAAACAAAAACATGGCTTGACAAGGTAAAATCACACTTTAAATTAGATTAGCTTGAAGAGTCTGTTCTAGAAGCTCACAGCCAGCTTCCTGCCGAGTGTGCTCCGTGTAGCGGGCACGACGGGTCAACCGTGCAACTCCGGCAGCGCCGTGCATGAAGAAAATGACATGGAAGCGAGGCTAGAGTGACATATGAGTTTAACCTTGCGATGATTGGACTTCTTCTTGCAATAATAGCGAAAATTGATGATAAAATTGACGATGTTGTGGTTAGCTAAAATGAAGGAGGAGGTAAAGGTTTGGCCAAGGTCCTGCATTTCCTTGTCGGATCTTCGTTGGTTTGCCATGTCCGCGCTTAGAGTAAGTTTAGGGACCAAAATGACATTGGTGGGACAAGTTTAGAGACCATTAATCTCCTTTCGAAAGTACATGGATCAAAGTGACATAGCAGGATAAATTTAGGTACCATTAGTCTGCATTTCGAAAATACAGGGACCCAAGTGACACAGCAGGACAAGTTTAGGGACCGGCCATGCACTTCACTCTAAATTATATATATGTTGCTATTAGCTTCCTATACTTTTTAACCACCGGATAGGAGCCTGCACTTTCTTGCATCAATATTTATTATGCCTGAATGATAGTTGAACTTTATATGAGTATAGCGTTAGGAACCTGATGTCGCTTTGGCTAGTTTGGTGTAAGATGAATAGTCCGGTTGTGTAAGACGGGTGTTTAGTTTTGGCTACTGGGTCTAAGAAACAGAATCTTATGGGGGCAGTCAGTTAGCTTTAAGAAGTGTTGTTTCGAGCTATATCTTGTGATATTGTAATCTGTGGCCAAGTTTGGTCACAGTTGTTCCTGGAGGAAAGCACACTGATTGGAAACATGCATGACCCTGTTATGATTTACTACATATGGTTTACATAATGGGACGTATAAGAACCGGAAATATATGGTAAGAGATTGGTGCTTATATACTTGTAGCATCAATGAGATCGTACCAGTCCATGGCGGTTGTGTGCTGATCAGTACCATGAATCAGAGCTGGAGTTCAAACATAACTGGGCTCGTTTTTGAAAATTGCAGCAGCATCCCTACCTGTTCGGGTCATCTTGTATAAGTACTTTCTTTAGATATTTATTTCCTGCTGATTAGTGGTCAAGGTCGAGCTATGTATCCAGATAAAGTTCGGTAAGACAAATATATATGGCTTGTGTTATCCGACCGTGACATATCTTACTGGATTGCACAAGTAAAAATGTAAATTGAGCTCCTCTAGGTATGCTTGCGCTGAAGCACCCTTCGCTAGACAATTGTCACGCGTTAATCAAGATACTGGTCACTACTACTTCAGTTTTTAATATAGATCAACCCTTTTAAAAGCTGGAGGAAGCACCCTGCATTCGCAAAAAGAAAAAGGAAAAAAAGAAAGTATTGAAGTCCGGGTTATAGCCTACAATACAATATTGAGAGAGAAGTGATCACATAGTTTGGTGAAGTTGGTTTACGACACAGTTTGAAGGCGACAAAATCAGCACGCAACCATCTTAACGGGCCTGAAACCACTAGCTTGGGAAATTTGGGCCAACAATACAAAAGCAGCTCAGCCAAACCAAAAGCGCCCCCTCCGGCCTCCACCTTCCGCTCCAAGACCAAAACCTTCGATGTCTGTGTCGAAAAAAAAAACCCTTCGATGTCCCTTTTGCCACTCGCAAAAAATTGAAAAAGGAACATTGGAGACATAGGAAACAGTGTAGTATCCTTTCCACGAAAATCAAAGAAAATTAGGACAGTTGTTTCAAGTAATGCGGATGTGGGCAAGACTTTTGCTTGCCTCATTGAGAAGTATTTGTTAGGTTCAGACTGGCACCCGCATCCGCGGGCATAGAGTGACATCTGAATCCGTTGTCATCTTAACTACAAAGATAGAAAATGTTCTTTATAATGCATAAAACTGACTATTGAGAGTTTGAATCTTGAATTGTCAATGACGGCATGACGCTACTAATAATATCGAGCAAGCCATACATATCACACTATCTCAAGCAAGATTATATTCTTCATGATCGAAAAAGATCACTAACCTAGTGCCAGCTAAGGGGAAAAAAACTCAACCAGGCTAACTCGCTTCAAGAATCCATCATCTAGAGAAACATAAACCCTTAAAAAAATAGTGTTACGGCTAATTATCTTTTAGATGGAAAGTGATGTTCCCGTCGACAATGAGATATTTACGGTGACTTCATAATTATCAAGATCATCCAACCCAATCTTTCGTAAGTGTTTCATAGGTGTAGGGTGTGTGATTATGAGCGCTTGCTATGTGCTACTGTGTTTCATAAAAAAGAAAATATAATGAGCTGTGACATTATCACCTATACTAATAGATGATGTTTCACTTTTAATATGCGTCGCTACATCCAGCCATTCGAACTAATTTAATACAATTTCCAAATTACTTTTTCACAATTGAACAAACATAGAAAAGGAAGGTCAGAAAAATCATAAACTATTTTTGAATAGGCGTCACTCCAAGCCGCACGAAAAAAAATCATAGTCACGAAAGAAGAAAGTAATAGCAACCTCACAATTAATCATAGACGAAGGGTCCTATGGGAAAAGGTGTGTCTTAGAGTTACACAGTTAACGCAAGAGCAATAAAAATATAAAATAAAATAATCTCCTCTTACCCCCTCCTTACAATTAAAATATATTGTGCTATTCTCTCATCTTCCTATGTTGTGTGTACTATTCTTCTTACTTACTGGTGTTATTCTATCAACGACGTCCCTTATGAGTGGTGCAGCCTGAATTGGCCCCACCTTATCTTCCCTAATCTCCTCCAGTTCCTTCCACGTAGAATCAAATAGAACTTAGGAAAAAACACTTGGTTAAGCTCGCCTCCAACCTCGTCGCCAGACCCCCGTCCTTTCCTCCCTCTAGCGTCCTCCTCGGTGGCGAGAAGGATAGGAAAGCTCCTAGACTTGTAGATTTAGCTCTTAGTTGGTGCTTAGTTGGTTTGGTGTTGCCTCAGTGGGATTTGTTCCACTGCCGCCT
Source organism: Eragrostis tef (assembly GCA_000970635.1). Taxonomy (NCBI): domain Eukaryota; kingdom Viridiplantae; phylum Streptophyta; class Magnoliopsida; order Poales; family Poaceae; genus Eragrostis; species Eragrostis tef. The sequence goes on from LAPY01001298.1 coordinate 93,639, forward strand.
CCTCCTCCTGGCCACCATAGTCCCATCGTCGAGCTCGGCCTCGTTGCCTGCGATGCTTTGCCCTCTGGTGGTTCTCTGGAGATGAAGGCGTGCCCTAACCCTAACAAAGTAGAGCTAGGTTTCCCCGTTCTCCCTCCAATCCCCACTCCTCTCGCCCGAGAGGCCTCCAAGATCCAGCGAATCGTTGTTGACTCTGCGCTTGTGCACGTCAGATCCGGCATCAGCACTGCCTCCAGAGATAGCCCTACTCCGTCTTCACGCCCATGTCATCTCCGCTTCTGCCCATCATGGCGCGGATGGACTCCATTGGCCCTAACCGCCACCACGCCCCCGCCTCGGAGCTGAGACATACCTCCTTGCCGTCTTGTCGGGCAACTCTGACCTCATCACCCATCCCTGGAGTCAAAGACACTGATCCTCTACATGCCATCATCGAGAAATTAACTTCAACAACTTGGCTGGCGGCAAGCTCCATATATTGCAGGTCTTCTTTCCCAGCACATCATCCTCACATAGCGAATTCATGCATCGGTTTTAGCCAAACACATATCTTGCTACGTGTTTCCAGTCTGTGTGGTGCTCCACCTAATTTTTGCAGGAACGCAGAGTACATCGAATAGGCATCTCCAGATGATGCCGGTTTCCTTGATGTGCCCAGCAACATACTGTGTTCGAGTCTATCAAAACGTCGACTACTACGAGGGCTCCAACCGCAATGACTCAGATTGGTAAGTATGCCTCCTAATGTTAAACCACCAAGAAGTTCCGGCTTTGTCTATCATTTTCGCGCGCAAGTGAAACACATCAAATTTACTGACAATATTTCGTCAAGCGGGCAACAAGGCCTTGGATCAACCTTCGCTATCATAGCGAGGCCTCTTCGGCAGCTCTTGTACCGTCGGTTCGTCGTTAGCTGTTTTTTTAGAGCCTCCTCACCCACTTATGGCGGGCAATGCGATCAAAAGAATTCCATCACTTTTCTTTTTACTCAGTTTCACCGGTTTTATATATGAATATTATCTTTAGAAAAAAAAAACAGAACTGAGGCTGCTCGTTCTTTCTTTTATTGACGGGCAAATGGTGCCTTCCTAGGCAAGTGAAAGTCTTCGCTAGGCCACGTCAAAAAAGGAAAAAAAAAGAGAGAAAAGAAAAGGAGTCTTCGCTAGGCTCTCCTGCTACTGCTGCTGGTCGCAAGTGGAAATCGATTGATTTGAGGTCGCAGCTCGTTCTTTCTCACTCACAGTTTCTCTTGCTCAGAGGGGTCGAGTGAGAATAGCCCGTCGGCGGCGCGCCCCTCCCGTACCCAGGTGAGAACAGAGATCTTCTCGTCATCCTCTAGAAAATCCTCCCCCTTCCATTTGTAGTTGACATTTAGGCTGGACTTAGTGGTGATGGGTCGATCCCGAAGATTTCATCCCAATCGGGGATGATATGGGGATTGGGAGGGGAATTTTCATCTCTCGGAGGAGAGGGGTCTCTCTGCTCTGCTCTGCTGGCGCCCTATTGCTCGGTCCGCCTCTGATTGCGTGATAGTTTCCTTTGCTTTTAGTGTTGTTGCCATGGTACTGAAATCAATGAATCTGCTTGGTAGGACAGCGTTTTCACGGGGATCTCTGGTTCGACGGATGAGCATGTGTGAGAAAGATCAAAATTTGCCCTGGGGATTCGACCTTTTCCGCGACCCTTTTGTCCCCTACTATGGGGCTCCCGCTCCCCCTGGTTACTGTGATGGTAGCTATTGTGGCCACCATTATGGTAGAGGTAGTCAACCTTGTGGAAATCATGCAAGCCTTTCGTTTTGGTGCATAACCATGGAAAAAAGAAAGGAGATAACAGTGTTCCTCATATCTATATTTTTTTCGGTGCTGCAGCTACATCACACCCTGATGAGGCCCAGCTACATTCTTCTGCAGTCACATATGATCCGTACAATCCATCAGTAGGCATCTATCACATAGCGAATTCATGCATCGGTTTTAGCCAAACACATATCTTGCTACGTGTTTCCAGTCTGTGTGGTGCTCCACCTAATTTTTGCAGGAACGCAGAGTACATCGAATAGGCATCTCCAGATGATGCCGGTTTCCTTGATGTGCCCAGCAACATACTGTGTTCGAGTCTATCAAAACGTCGACTACTACGAGGGCTCCAACCGCAATGACTCAGATTGGTAAGTATGCCTCCTAATGTTAAACCACCAAGAAGTTCCGGCTTTGTCTATCATTTTCGCGCGCAAGTGAAACACATCAAATTTACTGACAATATTTCGTCAAGCGGGCAACAAGGCCTTGGATCAACCTTCGCTATCATAGCGAGGCCTCTTCGGCAGCTCTTGTACCGTCGGTTCGTCGTTAGCTGTTTTTTTAGAGCCTCCTCACCCACTTATGGCGGGCAATGCGATCAAAAGAATTCCATCACTTTTCTTTTTACTCAGTTTCACCGGTTTTATATATGAATATTATCTTTAGAAAAAAAAAAACAGAACTGAGGCTGCTCGTTCTTTCTTTTATTGACGGGCAAATGGTGCCTTCCTAGGCAAGTGAAAGTCTTCGCTAGGCCACGTCAAAAAAGGAAAAAAAAAGAGAGAAAAGAAAAGGAGTCTTCGCTAGGCTCTCCTGCTACTGCTGCTGGTCGCAAGTGGAAATCGATTGATTTGAGGTCGCAGCTCGTTCTTTCTCACTCACAGTTTCTCTTGCTCAGAGGGGTCGAGTGAGAATAGCCCGTCGGCGGCGCGCCCCTCCCGTACCCAGGTGAGAACAGAGATCTTCTCGTCATCCTCTAGAAAATCCTCCCCCTTCCATTTGTAGTTGACATTTAGGCTGGACTTAGTGGTGATGGGTCGATCCCGAAGATTTCATCCCAATCGGGGATGATATGGGGATTGGGAGGGGAATTTTCATCTCTCGGAGGAGAGGGGTCTCTCTGCTCTGCTCTGCTGGCGCCCTATTGCTCGGTCCGCCTCTGATTGCGTGATAGTTTCCTTTGCTTTTAGTGTTGTTGCCATGGTACTGAAATCAATGAATCTGCTTGGTAGGACAGCGTTTTCACGGGGATCTCTGGTTCGACGGATGAGCATGTGTGAGAAAGATCAAAATTTGCCCTGGGGATCCGACCTTTTCCGCGACCCTTTTGCCTACTATGGGACTCCCCCTGGTTACTGTGATGGTAGCTGTTGTGGCCACCATTATGGTAGAGGTAGTCAACCTTGTGGAAATCATGCAAGCCTTTCGTTTTGGTGCATAACCATGGAAAAAAGAAAGGAGATAACAGTGTTCCTCATATCTATATTTTTTTCGGTGCTGCAGCTACATCACACCCTGATGAGGCCCAGCTACATTCTTCTGCAGTCACATATGATCCGTACAATCCATCAGTAGGCATCTATCATCAAGGTGCTGAAAATAACCATAGTTTGCTCAAATGTTGAAACACAATGTTTTCGCCTTTTAATTTCCTCTTAAGCTTTGGGTGCTTTTCAGGAAGTGTTCACGAGCATGACAATGAGGCAGTATACATAGAACCATCTAGTTCATCCCTTGGCGTTGGCAACGACAGTTATTTTGAAATGGAGGAGGAAGTAGAGAAGCGGTTGTACCCCATGGTCCCAGTTCCAGTGAGTCTATTGATCCTTTGAAGTCAGGTTAAGAAATACAATAGCTTAGCTTTGTTTGCATGTTGTTATTGATCTTCCTGCCACAGTAATGGAAGTTTTGCTTGTAAGGAAGCTTGCCAAGATCAACCCGTATTTGTTTGATGTAAAACGAAACTCTCACTAGAAAATATGGATATCGCTTTTGGTTGGACTTAGACCACTAAACTTAAAAGCAATAGACTTTAATAAACGATCTGATAGTGAATTCCTGTAATGGGTGTCTTTCAATAGTTGAAAGACCAGAGAAATCACCAGAGGCCCATGCGTTAATTGTGCCTGCCAACTCACTCATAGTTTTGTGTCTAAAAAGTTTTATAATAATAGCTTTGCAAACGAAGCTGTAGATCTTGACTTTCTTATACATAATGATTTATTGGCATATGTTAGTGGTCACATTGCTTCAGTGCCCTTAAATAATGCTACTAAATGCACAGCGCAGTGAACTGAAAATCCTATTAGTCAAATAGTGATACTGTTCAATGTTGCTGATAGCAGCAGTGGAAACTGTCCTTTTCATTTTCTGTTATCCTCAATTCCTCACCGTTGAGAAGAAAATGATATGTTGTTAGTGGCTGCTTTGTACTATCTGTAATTACTTTGTGTTTTGTGGTCTCTTGTTAAATGCTATAGTAATACTGTACTCTCTTATTAAATGATTTGTTTCTGCCTTGTTCAGCATGTCCCTAAAATCAATGGGGAAATTCCATCTGTCGATGAAGCCACCATGGACCATGAAAGGCTGACAGAAAGGTTTGTCCTTCAGTTTCAGTTCGTCGTGAATGTCTGCTGTTATTTTCTATGCATTGAACATCTCCTGGGCTTTCTTTGTGTTATTACATGATTTTGAAGCATTGCATTGTCGTAATGGATTAGATTACCAGCATAAGTATGCTATTTTTCTCCCATTCCTTTTTAGGCTGAAGTTGTATGAGCTGGTTGAACACAAGGTGAAAGGAGATGGCAACTGTCAGGTAGTGTACAATGTCATTTTCCCTTACCTGAATTCTTTATTTTCTTTCCTTTTCCATTTCTTGCCTTT
>LAPY01001299.1:41099-57051 GCA_000970635.1 Eragrostis tef
CGCGAAAAAGACCTTTTTTGGCGGAGTGGCGCCGATAGGCACTCGGCAGACATTAAACATGTGTGCATTTTAAAAAATTAAAATTATCGAATGAATATGAAAAATAACTAAATTTTGACATGATACAATTTATATGATCTCTTACCTATACAAAAAGTTTTGAAGTCAAATTCAAATTCGACCATCAAATTGACTACAAATCTTAACGATCCACTCTAAACTCTATTGTTCTTCTTCGGATATTCTCCCATTAGTAAGCAGCTTACATGACGACTTGTGTGAAACCTTCTCAACTATTTACCACAACATCCATGTATGATATCATGACGTCCTGACAAATCTCATGATTTTCTGACATATAGAATTCTAAAACAATTTAGTCACACGCTCGCAGTCTTGTACCAGGAACAAAAAGTTTCAAATTTTCTTTCACTTAAAGGACGAGGCCTCACAATTGACTCGATACCATGAATACCATTTTTATCTAATTTTATGTAATTATTTCACTTAGTTGCAGTTCAAATTTAACTCATATTAAAAAAAAGTTCTTTAACTAAAACAAACTAATTAAAAATAGCAAACAGATCAGGAAATATAAAAAAAAATTGAACAAGGAGTACCAAGTAGTGTACATGGAGAGGAGAAAAGGTTTCAAGGACAGGAGAGTTTACCATGGGAAAACGCTCGGCAAACAGCTTTTTTTGCCAAGTGGCACGGAAACACTCGGCAAAACCTTCAAGTACACTCGGCAAAATTCTAATGGTTGACATCCAAAAATAAGCGGTCGTCGCGGGTGGTGGGCCATGGACCTTCTTTGCCGAGTGTTTCTATTTTGCCAAGTGTCGTCGCGCTATTTGCCGAGTGTTCAACTTTTGCCTAGTGTTCTTCCTCCTGCGCTCGACAGAGGCCCCCTTTGCCGAGTGCCTGATAGAAAACACTCGACAAAGTGTGCGGCACTCGGCAAAGAGGGGATTCCCGGTAGTGAAGGTACCCAGTCTTCACTGTAGAAAGGATCAACACAACCAATATTGATCGGTGGAGCCAGCATCTGATGCCCGTTCTGATCCTTGAACAGCTTGTAGGCGCGCGCGTAAACAATACCGCGATATAGGAAGTAGCTAGATCATGTCATCTTCCTCCACATACACGAAACGCTCACGGATAGGAACGTAGTGCGTCCTCTCTGTCTTGGTGGTGACAGCCTCAGCCCAAGTACGGCTGAAGCAATCGAGGGTTAAGAAGAGGTGGTAGGGAGAAAGCGACAATCACCAGACCACTGGAGAGGGCGGATTGCATCCTCCTGCATCCTGGCCGATGTTCGCGGGCATTTCGAGTCGATAGAGGCGACCTCCACCCCCTGATCGGAATCCCTGTGGAAGCGTTGCATCAAAAGAACGCATGGGCCGTCGGGCGCGCGCGTGGCGGCGGAAGCGCGGATGAGAGACGAAGCGTTCTTGGCTTCATAGCAGTTGCCGTCCAAGGTCTCGAGGGCATCGCTCCTACGACTGAGGACGTGGCCAGAATACATGATGCGGAACCGATATAGACATAGAGAGCGGTCGCCGTCGTCGGACACTGACTAGATGCCGGCCAGAAGCGACCACGCCGGGTTGTCATCCGCGTCGCCCAGTGTGGACACGTACTCACCGTCGGAGGCGATGCGTGGGATCCGTAGGGAGCAGTAGTCAAGGCCGCGCTTGGATGCTGGCCACCCCGCAGAATTTTCCGTAGCAAAATCGTTGCTGCCGCGGTTTTTATCGGGAACCAAGCACTACCCACTACCACAGGTTTCGCGTGGGCGCGGAGACTTATGCCATTCTCAATAGACTTTTCATAAACATTAAATAACCTGTCACATCAGCAAAATAGATGATATGGCACATCAATTAAGATCAAAGAGAAGAAATGTCTTTCATTCCTATGAAAGACATGTGGCACGATTTCATATATATGAAAGTCTATTTGAAACCTTATTGAGAGAAAAAACTTTCATCCCAACATGTTTTGACCAATCTCAATGCAACAAATTAATGTTATGCTTTGTTTATGGAACCGTAAGATGACATTATGCATTGAAAGAGATCATTTTATTTATCAAATAAAACCTCTAAATCTAACATGGCACTCTTGAAAAATGTGAAATGAAAGTATGCATTGAGACTGACCTTAGACGTGGCGAGTTGTGCCGTAGAACCAATCACCCCTCTACGCAGTCCGCCGCTGTAGGCGTCCTGATTGGATTTTTTTAAAAAAGAAAGATAATCCCTCTGTTTCAAAATAATTAATGCTTTTTATTTTTAGACATCACGCTTAACTATTCATCTTATTTAAAAATTTTATATAAATACTAAAACAAACCTGTTATAAGAAAAATATAATTAATGATAAAACAAGTTCTAAATAAATAAAAAATATTTGAATAAATTTTTTGGATAAGACAAATGATTAAATATGATGTCTAAAAATCAAAAGTGTCAATTATTTTTGCTTCTTTTAATTTCGTTGGTAGGACATAGACGTCTAGTTGTTTTCGCTTTTGGTGCTTTATTTGCTTCGATCGGATTGCTTGGACCTTGTTTTTGTTTTTTCCCTCTGTTTTTTTTCTACTTAATGAAAGCTTTCAGTCGAGATGTGCTACTAGATGGACTCCAACATTCCCTGATTAAGCCGCCATTGACATGGCTTCTATGAGAAAGGACTACATGCATGGTCCATGCCTTTTTTTTTAATTCTCTCTTTTTGAAGTTGCTTTAAATTTTCAGAACCGATTTCAGTTCCTTGCTGCGACGCCCACGTGATAGCTTTGAATCTTCATAATTTGAGGAATTGAGCTTGACACAGTTGATTCAGGGTGGATGTAGTGGTATACTTCGTCTAACACCTAGGTTGCAGTTTCCTCAAACTTGAATTTAGGTGTCTATTTTCTCTTCTTAATGAAACCATCAAGTTCCAACTACGTTTCCAAATGAAAAATATACTCCTAGGTTAGGTCTTTTCTTTTCTCGAATTTTCAGGATTTGGTTGATTTTCTCCTGTTTTTCTCTTCGATCTCTTAGCAAGGAATTTGTTATCCCTTTTTGTCCCAAGCTATGTTGGGGATTACCGTCTCAGGAAGCCGAATTCCACAGGTTTTCAAGTTACTAAGAAAATCCATGTTGCAGTTCAAAAAAAAAATCCATGTTGGGCTGATGTCCCCAAGGAATATTGCATTCTTCCACCCGCAGTTTAACTGACCATTAATTTTCTTTTTTGAAGCGAAAACGACAGGTGTTTTGCTCTTGCATTATAGGAGGCAAACTAACCATCAATGACATGTTTCACATGCTTATTATGTGTGTAAATCCTGCATGATGATCACGTTGCCGTACATTCTGTGGCTACTAAGAGCCCACACGGCCCTATGCTGGCCACTAGATGTGCATCTTTTGTTCTTGTCATTATACCTACTTCTAGGAAGAAAAAACTTTCTGTCTCTTTTCCAGGTTGAAACATCTTTTTTTTTTCGGGTCTCCATTGTGACTGACGGCTCGCGTTTGTGAAAGACAATCTTGGACTTATCAAAAAAGAAAAATATGATCTTGCAATGAACATCTTGTGTAGTTGCATGTAAATGAGGCGCCCCTGAGCTATATGTGTAGAAAAGCACGCCACTCACCGCAGCATGGAAGGAGGGAAGGCACTAAGAAAGGTAGTCGATGCAATCCAGAGCCAAATAACATTAAGGGGTCATAGTGATACAAAAAGCAACTACAATCAGAAGAGGAGATAAAGAAAAAAAATCTAAAAATGGTCATGGAAACTCTAAGTACCGATCAAGATCTGTAATATAACTATTTAACTGGAAAATCAATACAGTACCTATTGCTTATCCATGATGAATTTGCTCATGGTGATTTAAGGTATTTCATCGTTATAAATGAGCGAGGCAGTATTGCCGTGTCATTATGATAAGATAGAAATTATTTCTAACCCAATCTAATCATTATAACATGATACATGGAATGCACTGCAATTTACCCTTTCCAGGTAAGTGAGTTGTAGTATATTTATTCGTTAATTTAATTATGTGCATATGAACATGACAGGTGAATATACCACATTATTATACTCTTTTCCAAGCAATATATAGCTACATACGATGAGGATGGAAATGCATTTATTTTCAGATGAACTGTCCCGATCAATGGAACCCCTCACCTGAATGAAAAGACGAGGAGATAGGTCCATAGGGCACCACAGGTACGTCCTTGTAGCCATGAAAAAAACATGGCGATCTGTTATATAAAAGCAACATCTCTCACAAAGAGAATAAACCCCTCAGCCATAGCTTTTTGGGTTCCATTGTTCTACCAACATTATTGTGCTGGGCACTTATAGTTCAATTAAGCCTATATTCTCTTTCCAAGGATTGTCGTTGTACGTAGCCATGCCCACGATGAACATAGAGAGTGAGCTCCACATGATTGCAGGGGATGGAGAGACGAGTTATGCCAAGAATTCGAGGCTTCAAGTAATTACTCTATATCTTGTTCTCAAGCATGCATGCACAACAATTTCTGGTGCATATTTTTGTCCGCTACCAACTTTCCGGACTGGAGCAAGTTCTTAGCGATTTGTTTGTATAGGCGGATCAAATTCTCTAGATCAGTTTAAATTTGAACTAAATTGTGAAAATACTTGGACCAATCTCCCTTCTCGAAAAAGAGTCAGTGAGTGAATAACTTTAGTTTATTTGCAAATAAACACTCTTCTGAAATTTTTCTTGTAGATTTGTTGCCATAATGTATTTCTCCATACTCATCATTTAGTACAGTTAGCCTCCGGCCAAGAGTGACATTGTTTCCGTTCTTCTGCCATCCACCCCTGGTACAAATGATATTTAAACATGTGTTTTTGAAAGGAGCAACCACGTTGGTCCATCTAATAGTCTTTTTAAGAAAATTTGGGTCAATAAGTAAACACAAAAATACCATTTCATAGAAGATTTAACACGATTCAAACTGTGGTCAAGAAAATCCTTCTTATGTTTGTGTTCGATGGCAACAGGAGAAAGCTATGGTTGAGATCAAGCCAGTTCTCAAGAATGTCACGAGGGAAATATACACGGATCTCCTCTCACGAAGAATGGTCATCGTCGACCTGGGCTGCTCTTCGGGACCTAACACTCTGAACTTCATCTCGGAGGTGATCAGCATCATATCTTGCCACTGTGATGAATTGGGACAATCACAAGACAACTTGGAGCTTCAGTTCTTCCTCAACGACCTGCCTGGCAACGACTTCAACAATCTATTCCGGTTGTTCGAGCAATTCAGGAAATTGACAGCAAGAAAACGCATGGGCGAGACATTGCCTCCCTACTATATCTCCGGGTCGCCGGGCTCGTACTATACAAGGCTTTTCCCTCGCCAATCTGTGCACCTCTTCCACTCTTTGTTTTGCCTTCAATGGCGTTCTCAGGTATGCTTACAAGAGCAGTTCGTCAAGCTTGTGCATCATCAATTTCTCTTCTGGACACATCATGACCTGCCAATATGCTTGTTGTCCTTTTGTTTCAGTTCTCTGTCCATGGCAATAATCGTATGGATTCTTGAACTACTTTTGTTTTTGTCATGTACATATACAGGCCCCTAAGGGAGTGGAAGGCACAAGAAACACTCACACCGATGGAGGAGATATTTACATCACGTCTACTTCGTCACCGTCGACAGTGAAACTATTCCAAAAGCAGTTCCAGGAGGATTTTTCTCTCTTCCTCAAGCTGCGTCATGAAGAACTGGTGTTTGGCGGCCAAATGGTTCTAACGTTTATTGGGAGGAAGAAAGAGGATGTGCACAGTGGAGAACCCAACCAATTTTACGGATTGCTTGCACAGTCGCTGCAGTCACTTGTTGACGAGGTAAATACAAGTTGGAGTTGATATCACTACATAAGTAATGTAGGTCCCAGTTAATTGAAATTTGAGCATGACAGGGCCTTGTGGAGATGGAGAAACTTGAATCATTCTACATACCAATTTATTCGCCGTCAGTACACGAAGTGGAGGAGATAGTGAAGCAAAACGGATCGTTTAACGTGAATCACATCCAACTGTTTGAGTTAAATTGGGATCCTTATGACGACTCGGAAAGCGACGTTCTTCATGACAGTGTCCAAAGTGGTGCCAATGTTGCTAAGTGCTTAAGAGCAGTGATGGAGCCGCTGCTTGCAAGCCATTTTGGAGACTCCATAATTGACACGCTGTTCACAGAGTATGCCCGTCGTGTTACCAAACACCTTGAGGAGAAAACAAAGCATGCAGTTATCGTCCTGAGCATGAAGAAAGTATTGTAAACATAAAATATCCATGTGTTCTGCCTCTCAAATTAAAGGTTTAAGAGGTTCAAACCTCAATGAATGTCCCTTCATTTTTGTCTTTGATTAACATACAACTAGTCCGTTCGATCGAGTGTAAAAAGTAGTTTTGTTTAGTGTTAAGGTTGGACTATTAGCTTTGTTCAGAGTTTAAGAATGCACACTCGGTATATTTTTTATCACAGAAATACTACGGTGTCTCAACAATGAGAACTTGATGTAATACCATGTGATTATTGCAATAATAAATATAGATTGGTGTGAAAATTGGTTTCGATCATAGAGGTGGTCTTTCTATTGCCCTCGTCGCCGTCAAGAGGGATCCCGACGCCGCGGAGACCGGGGTTCACACGCCAGCGCCTCCGCCCCGCAAGAGGCGCCGCGTCAAAGGCCGGCCGCCGGTGACCCCAACCCAGCTTCCCCTGAGCCCCCTCCTGACGCCGCAGACCGTCACGTCGAGCGCGTCCGTCGCTGGCCCGACGAGCGAGCCCGACGTCGACGCCGGGGCGGATGCGGGGCCCGGCGGGAGACGGGGGCCACGGGACCTCAATCCCTACGCGAGGCCCGCGGCGGCGGAGCCCGCCACCTTCTGGCTCAACCGTCGCCGCCTCGGCAGGACCCTCCACGAGCTCGCGCGCGCGCACCGGTGGCGCGACGCGGCCAGCGTCGTCTCCACGCTCCTCCGCTGCTCCCGAAAGCCTGGCTCTTTCGAGCAGACCCGCAGCATGTTCGTGGTGAGAGGCTAGGCCTGTCGGAACCTATCTAGCGATCTTTTCTTGGTTTGGTGGGTGCTGGGTTTCTGATGTGCGCGAGGTGCTCGATGAAAGGTCGCCATGGAGATCTATAAGCGGCTTGGTGAGGACAGCGGTGTGAAGCAGAGCAGCAGGAGCCGCTACTACCTTAGGACGCAGAAGCTATTCGATGTTTGGATGCGGAAGCTAGTTTGGTTTCCCACCTCCCCGAAGGTAAGTTCTGAATTATGCTGTCAAGCACTCGAGCTCACAGGAATAGAAACAAAAATTGTTATTATCTAATTAGTTGGTGCTACTATGTTTAGGGATAAGAGTTGTGTGTATCCATCTTCATTTATTTCCTTGATAAAAAAATCCTTTTTGGAGGAAAAATTACTCGGTTATGTGATTCTGCATGACCTGAATCTGAACACCAAGTGAATGTACATGTTTAACATATTTACATATTATATTGTGTCGTTTTCAACGTTACCTGGGGATGCTAGTTTGTTGCTCTAGGTTAAATACCACTCCCTAATCAAGAATATTTGACATTAGGAAAGATATTGCGGCATCCAATCTTTGTCCTAAACATTCTTGACTGGATGGAGTAATAGATGAAAATATGATGACATATTTTCTGCTACTTGCTTGACCATATTAATTTATTTGGCAGAAACACTTGGTTAAACTCGAGCTGGCTCTATTTTATCTGTCACAAGGCAACGTCGACAATGCATACCATGCAACCAGAACGTGCGTCACTTGTACCCTATTTTCTTCTTCTGTTGTTTATACCTCATGGTCTGCTGTAGACCTGTATTTTTTTTCCTTTCTTCCCACCTGACTATATAGTGCTTCTGTGGGTCTGAAAACTTCATTATTTCTTTTGTTTTCTCAGCCTTCTCGCTAAGGATGGACTGCAGACAGAACCAATCCTAAATCTCATTCATGGTTTGATATCATATGATAAATGGTACTCTGGCTTGCCTAAAGACATGCAAGTTGAGGAGTTCGATGTTTATAATGAGTCATGCACTACTTCGATGGCATCAGATGGCTGTGAACAATCTGATTTCCTGGATAGTTCAGAGGTTAGCATCGGTGTTCATGATGTTAGCTTGCCTGCTTGCTCTTCAGAAAGTTCAATCAACAATGAGGGCAAAGAAAGCAAATGAATAGAAAACCTTCGTTTGTTCGTCCTAAAGTGGAAAATGATACACTGAATGAATCGATGATTGACAAAGATTTCCGAAGCATATTTCTCAATAACTCTGATGGACCTGCATGTGGTAAGCACCATACTCACTATGATTTGCGTGTTGTTCGGAAAATGAACATAAAAAATGGAGATGAAAATATCAATATTGGGACTATAGGGCTATTGTAAATAACAGACTCAAACAATTAAATATTATCCTGCACCTACCAGAATTTTTCAGTCTGTTCATGGTTCTGGCCCAAATTTTGCTTTTGGCGCATACAAATGTGCATGCACATCCACAATGGTTTTCAAGCATCCATTACCACATAATTTTTTTTTGTATATACATCGTCTACATTCTAAACTATCATTTCTATTGTATGAGCAATGGTATAAGGGAGCAATGGATTAATATTCTTATTAAAATTATGAAGTATTAGCGAATATGAAATGAATGTATGAGCAATAACAGAACATTGCATATACGTTTTCTATAAGCTAAGGATTTCTTCCCTTTGTATGTGCATGCATCTTGTTTCAGTTGCGATGGTGGGGATTGAGAACAAACTTATAGTTTCTGTGTCCCTTGTCTGATTATACCTCAGATCAGCTAATTCTCTGAACTGAATTACCAGTATATGCCTTTATGGGTTCCTACTTCCTTTTTTTAAAATAATCTTTTTTTCATACCTCAGACCAGCTTCGCATGATTATATCTAAACATATTATTTTCTCTTATCCACCTTTGAAGGATTGGACAAGAGTCTGTTGCCTTTACGGCTAAAGCTTGCTACTGGAACTTCAAATGATTGTTTTGATTCATATTGGAGGTACAAGTCAGCGCCTAATGCCTTCTATGAAGATGCAGAGAAATGTCTTAGATTGGCGCTTCATTCAAATCCGCCGGTGATGGCAGCCTTATTGCCACTAATACAGGTATTTATCAAATGAGATCATCAATCACATATTATTCACCATGTAATTCTGCAATTCGTTCAAACTGAAACCAAATGACCCTATTACCTGAACTAGGCTAGGTCCACAGATTGAGTTTGTTTGATGTCATCTGCATCTAGTTATCATATTGTTCCATGCCTCCTGCCACTTTTATCTCTTTTACTTTTTTCGAAAACTGTTTGAGAGGTAGTTGCTTGTTTGTTTTAGTTTTAGTTTTGGTCAACATGAACTATATAGATGCATGACCATGCATTTCATTTACTTGTATGCATTTTTATTTCACCATTTAGTCAAGGCTTTTATATTTCTTCATTTGCTGCTGTTCAGCTTCTCCTGCTTGGTGGTAAAATGAAAGTTGCACTTAACGAGCTTGAGAGGATCTGCAGCATTTCAAGCACAGCGCTCCCTTTCAGGTAAAACAGTGTGTTGTTTTGAACCTCATCCCTTATCTGAGGTTACATGGTATCTTTCAATCATCCAAGTATCTGTTTTTGTCTGCATATTGCAAGTAACCTTTTCTAAACGAAGTAGCTGAAATTATTCATTTGTTGCTGCAGATTGAGAGGTAGGCTGCTAGAGTATTTCGACCAAAACCAAGTGCTAACCATTTCTTCTTGCTATGAGGAAGCTTTGAGAAGAGATCCTGCGTGTAGCTACTCAATTGAGAAGCTAATCACAATTCATAGAAAAGGTTTGTCTGAATTATTTCTCCCCAGATTGTTCTACTATTTAATTACAATACGGATTCAGTAGCTGACTGATTATTGATAAAATTGGGATAAATTCTTGGCTAATATGATTGGCTCTCTCTTATGATTTATGATTTTCAGACAAGATCCACATTTTTTTACTTAACTAAATTGAGGCTATCTTGCTATATGCATACAAGATATTCCAGTCTCAAGTAGCCCCTATTTTTTTAACTGACGTTGGTTATTTATTAGTATTAGTTGGCATGTCATCTTACTAGTTACGTCATCATTCTGTCTTCGCTTCCTCAAAAAGGAGCTTACCGCAGCGTTTAGTGTGCTTATAATGATCCTTAACCAATTCCCAGGAAGCCATGTTATGGAAGTTTATAGCATCGCTTCTCAGTAAAATTAAGATATGTTTCTGATTGAAGCCAACTGCATTCAGTGTCCTGTTTGATATTATAGACTAACTTTTGCATTCTCTTTTCCTTTGTTGGTTACCCAGGATACTATAACACCATTCAACTACTTGAGTCAATAGCTTTACATTTAGATACCTCCAATGGGAAACCTTGCATCTGGGAGGTACTTGTATCATGCTTCCTTTGGCTTTTTTCTGACCGGACTTCTGACTTTGAGGATTGTATATCATGTACTGATGTCCGAGGAGATAAAGCATTAAGAGCTTTCAGTAAATCTGCATCAGTCTTTTTTGAACCACTAACAAGAGAATCATGGAAGGTCCGATGCAGGTGGTGGATGCATCATCATTTCAGCCAAAAAGCATACGTGTCTGGTACCCTAACAGGTAGCCTCTTATTTCTCAAATTTATGTTGCTGGGATAAAAAGAAAGTGACATAATTTTTTGCTTCCTGTAGTGAGGTTTGGGTTAAGACAGTAAATGTTATCAATGCTAACATTGATTAGGTCGCACTTTAATATGGCATGCTGGAAAGTATACTTTTTGTTTGCTGCAGGGCCCTTATTTTCATGGAAGTGAGTTTCTGTCTGCAGAATACCGGAGCCTACAGTTTAGTATTGGATTACACGTACACCAGTGTCAACTAATTTTTCTGAAAAGGTTGTCAGCTTAAAAAGATGTGGACTAAAACTGTTAAACTGTCTTTGGTACATGGATACTTAACTCGCTATAACCTGCATAATGTAGGAATAATGGCGATTGTGCTGGATTTCTGCATCGCAAACTGCTGATAATAAAATATGTGCAGTGGTACAGTGCTTGTTTTAGGAAGTAGGGCAACAGTGTGGTGCGAGTTCTTGGGTTCTTTCTAGCATTATGCTTTGTAGCGCATGCTATCTTAGACATTGTGATGTGATCTCAGCTAGAACAATTTGTGCTTTACAGGTGATTGTAAGCTCCTGGCTGCTAAGGCAGCTTGTGCATCTCATATGTTTGGGCCGGAATTCCCATATGTCAAAGCGGTTGAGAGCTATCTTTCCAAGCAAGATGCTCCTGATGAAGTCAGTTTTGTAGCCAGAAATATGCAGAACTCTATCAAGCTATTACAGACTCTCGATAAACTAACATCTTGATCTAGTCTTATTTTTATTTTTATTTTTGCCATGTAACGTCATGTTGTTGTTTGTGTAATCTTGATAGTAGGGTCCTCAGATTGAGGTTCATTTTTGTACCATCAGTATCCCTGTCCCCAATATAGTGTAGATTGACAATTTTGGTGCGGACGAACGCCAGCCGTTGTGAATGTATCAGTGCAGAAAAAAAGGGAAATCTGAAACATAAAATCTCGAGAGGACTCATTCCTGGCTATCCTTGAAGTCACAAGAAAAATAATTGCCATTGCTTACTAGAAAATTGAGACCTGTTAACTTTTATATGAAAAATGACGTTTGCCTTATATTTAGTAACACGCAAGTTTTTTTTGACGGGAAGTAACACGTATAGCGGTTTTTTTTTACGGGAAGTAACACGTATAGCGGCATCATCAACTCTGGACGTCTCGTTGCTTCAAGGCAGCTCGTCTGTACCATGGTTAAGAGAGAAAAAATAAAGTTGGAATAGTCTTAGAAATTCTAACTCCAACTGCCACCAGCTCGAGATATTCCTCAATGTAGTGGAAACTTTTTACAGTGCCTGTGCAAATTTTCTAGTAAGCTGAGCGAAGTACCAGCAGATCAAAGGGTTCTCGCTAGCTACGATCCATGATGCCTCATTAGTCATTACAAGCCCACGAATCCGGCAGCCATAGCCACGTACCCAGTCTGCCCAAACATTGTCGATGTACCTCGCTACCAACGGATTGTCTAGTTCGCGGCCTCCTCCAACCCAGCCATGTTGTTGACTCCGCAGCCGGGGCATGTGTACCGCCGCTGCAACTCCTCTGCAAGAGAAGTGCGCACCTTATCCAGTTCGGCTGACCGCGTGCTCCAGGTTAAGGAAAGTCAAGGCAGAAGCATGGAGAAATGAGAAATAAAGCTACGTTGAAACAGCTCGAGAAAAAATACAAGGATATCCACCGAGCTCCTGCACCTGCTTCATGTCTCCCATAAAAGCCTCCATAAGAGCCGTATAGCGAATGCAACAATAATACTCAGTTTTTTCAAGTAATCTCGACAGTGCGCATGGTCAGAGAGCACGTGTTGTAACAAATGACAGAAACAACAACTAAAGATGATGTAAACTGAAGCTGATCAACAACAGCGGCAAAATATTGAGCTAGAAAAGTAAACACACACACACACACACACACATTACATTTCTTTTCTTAAAAAAACTTTTTGAAAATGTTATGCAGAAGTTATTATGTAATTCGTGATGTATGCACACATCATCTAGCTGCATGCCAGCCCACCCCTTGACATTGTATCCCCTCTCTAGTGTTTGTCATGATAAAATGACTGCAAACTCAAGGACTTCTTGACGCTTCGCAAGGAATTATCTACAGATGCATCAACCAAGACAGAAACAAGCATTTTGCTTCCTGTTATCAAATGCAACTTGTGGTCCTCATTTTCTTGATTCATGAACTACGGTTACTATGCATTTGGAAGCACTTGGACATTTGGCTAAAGAACACCTTTTCTAGTGCATTTAATATTCTCCTTTGTTCTGAATCCTTTAAGTGAAGTCAAATACATGACATATCAGCTCAGAGTCAAATATCGTGCGATCCATAGCCTTGATAAGTTTTTCTTCTGTGGTGGTCTCATGAATAGGTTAATGAAAAGATTTTGAAGAACTGTGTTTAATATGTTGTGTAAGAACAAAGACACACCTTATCATGATCAAGCAGATCATTTTTGTACTCTCCTTCCAAGAGTTGCACCTCAGCTTCAAATGTGCTCACCTTGTCAGTCAAATCATTCATAATACTGTCTGAATCCACTGGTTTAAGCTTGTCTGCGATATGTTGACCTGCCAAGGTGAACATCCAGATAGTCTAAAGTGAATAAAAGTCCACAACTTGATAAACAGTAAATTAATTGCAAGATCTCAGAAGAATGAAGTGGAGCAATATAATTCAAAAGCTCAGAAGTTCAATTTATTTAACAATGGAAGAGCATAAAAGATCTGTAAACTATTTCTGAAGGACGTACTTCAGAAACCAGACGTCCAACGAACACAGAAGAACAAGCTTCATGACAATTTTGACTTCAGAAACACTACTAATACAAAGTTCCACAAGATAAGCACCAAATCGGAGCATTTTAAAACTCCCCAATTCTATTAAATAGTTGCATGCTTTGTTTACACAAATAGACAAGCAGTTCTCAGCCATTGGCTTGAACAGTTGGAACAATAACGTGCACGACTACTCTGAAACATAGCGTAGACAATCAGCTTGAAAAGTTGAAATAATTAAAGATATAACGAATTTATGTATACAAAACATTCAGAGTCAAGTGTTCATTTCTTAAAATTCCAATCGTCCATGTAAATATAGAGAAGGAAGATAAAATGCGGACAAAAGAAAGACAAGAACATTTCATATTTATAGGAACCCCATACACAGTTTAAGAACAGGGTCCGTTACATTATTATGATTTTCCTAACTTACCTTCAGCAGACTGCAGCCCAGAGCGGCTGTCTTCTACTAATTCTTGAGAAGCCATCTGCTGAAATTCCCTACAGAAGGGGTATGTTGATTCTTTTTACATAATGAACAGAACAGTTGAACTTTAGAAAGTTGTAATAGTAGAAAAAAAAAAGTTCCAGCTACCAATTGAATGTCAATTCAACGAAAACAAGAAAAGCCGAAAGAAATAAGAATATTATTAGAGACCCAAAAACAAAAACAAATAGCTGAACTTGGCAGCCACAAGAATTCAAGAAGAGATAGCGATCTCATTTAAGCACTTCTGACAAAAGTTCATATCAAAACATCACTACTGCGCCATAAACGATGTATCCAAGACTTTCAGGTATTTTGAGGAAACCCAAACAATACATACTATCACTGTGGAACAGGGATAAGTGCCACCATGGCTACATGCAAGGTCAAAAGAGATGCAGAATCATTTGCAGAGTGTTTTATGTGCAGCAAACAACATAGAAGTCATCACAACAAAAACACAAAATCCAATACCTTATCATAGTGTTCATCTCATGCATCTGCCTGATGAACTCGTCTCTGCAACAGTCAAGGCAAGTCCAAGCATGATTAGTGGACATCAGAAATACCATCTAACAGAAACGGGCATGTAGCAGAGCAACAAGGCACAGTGAAAAGCTAATTCTACTCACCTCTCGCTGTCTCCATTGCTCTTTTGGAGCAATTACACCAAAGCACCAACATCAAATCCCCATCAATTCAAATTCGACGAATGCACACCAGCACAATCATAAAAGCATGTCATGTTGAAGCTTAAACAACAAACCAGAAACCTAAACCGCTACCATTTCAGCATTTCTAACCTTAAGCGCGTCCAAGTCGGAGCCAACCTTCGAAATCTCCTCCTGGAGGCGCGCCATCGTCGCCTGAACGCACCCAAGGAACTCAAATCAAATTGCACAAAACTTAGCACAGCAAGTGATTCGAATCATCGATTCAGGGTGAAGATGAGGTGGAACCTCGAGCGCCTGGATGGACGCGGCGGCGATCGCGGCCTGCACCTGGCTCCCGCGGAGCTCCTGCGGCCGCGTCGGCAACGGCCCGCGAATCGGCGAGGCGCCGCCTCAGATCCGACACCCTGCGCTCTGCACGCGGAGCGGGAAACGCGTCGGATCAGCGCGGCCACCAAAACCCTAAGGGCTTTGCGCGGTGCGGAAGGGGATGCGATGAGGAATTCTTACCACCGTGAGACTTCTCGGTGGCGAAGTCGCGGATGATCGAGAGGAGCTGCTTCTGGCTCTCGCCGCCCGCCGACGCAGCCATGGCCTCCGGAGGGGGACGTGCGGGAGGCTCCGCCGGACGCTTCTAGAATGTTCGGTTGTGCCGTTCCCGCCTTCGGGTGAGCGATATATGGTGCAAGAGGCGGGAACGGGAGGGGGCTCAGTGCGCTTCTGGATTGGAGGCCCAAGCAATCAGTGTCATGGCCTCATGGGCTTGGAGGAATGGAGGCCTTTAGTGAGCCTTAGACCTGTGACTCACTTGGACGCGAAATTTTCGCCCGGATAGAAAAAAAACCTCGCTCACTAGATGTTTGATCCCAAAAAAAAAAAAATATGCTTCCACGTGCGTCCAAGAAGAAAGGACGATGGCGTTTCCCTCTAACGCTCCCGATAATCAACGTATATAGGACAACAATTTCCACCGGGCATATCACGAGCCAAATAGGACACGAGAAATAAGAACCAGAACATTGGAAGCGTGCACCTCGAGCTTATGATTAGAAAGGTATTGCTTACCTATCACCTGCTAATCACCCCGTTAGTTGCCGTCATGTATTGGAAGCACTCCAGCAAATGGCCAAGGATCCTGCAGCATTAGAAAGTACGCTTATATCCCTCGCAAAAAAAAAAGAGAGAAGAAAGTACGCTTATACAAGAACTACAGGCCGTCGGCCATTTCCCATTTATATATATATATATATA
>LAPY01001300.1:50296-67575 GCA_000970635.1 Eragrostis tef
CAGTTCAAAAAAAAAAAAAAAAAAGCCAGGGATCACCGCCATCGCTCGCCGCAAGGCGCCAGAGATCCCTTGTGGGCTGTGGCTATCAGCGGCCTCGTGTCAGTGTCACCCACGGGCACGGCCTGGTCTCGCTCGCGCCGCGAGTTCGTGTGTCGGCCCGGCCGTTGGACACGGGGCTGTGGGATTCGGGCCGCCCCACCGAACTTCGCTTCACCCGTTTGACGATCAATTCAGGCCCTAGCAGTATGGCCTGCAAAGCCAGCAGCCCAGCACGCGAGGCGGATCCGTCTCACCCTATCCTCTTCGTCCGCCGCGTCAGCTCTGCTTCTGCACGGCGAAGTACAACGGATCTCGAGTGTTGGACCTGAAATTTTGAAAAGTTGCATACGTAGAAGTACGACACTTACATATCGCGTTCCAGCAACTAAAGTTTGACAGGTTCTTTTTCTTGTGCAAAATGCCAGGTCAATTAGCTAGTAGTATGACTTTGTGGAAGCAACTAAGCAAGTACCTTAAGTTTACAGGCTACAAACATCCAAAATTACTGACGATACTGAAAATGGACAGATTGTTCCGTACAATAGCGAGAGTTTGCGTCAAACAAGTATAGGGCACCTTTCTCCTCACAAAACAAAGCGGTAGAATAATGCAACCACTGGCTTGTGGAGACGGATTCTCTCTCTTTTTTTTTCTTTTTTCATTTTTTTTGCGAGTGGTGGAGACGGATTCATCTGCGTGCGTGGTACGTAACAAGCTTGACTAGTGCACACTTATTTTAGAAATAAAAAAATTCTATTTTACTACTCCGAACAATTCACTTTGTCTGATTTATCCCCTGAATAAAATCATGACTTAAATTACTCTCTCAAACAATTCATGTTGGTGCTGAGGCTTAAATTTTGTTTGATGATAATCAACACAACAACCTATGTTAAACTAATTATATCATATTTTTTTATACTATTTACATAGTCTAATATAAATTAACAATAAATATGTACAAATGATGTCCAAAAAATCCTATATTTATTTTTACATAGCATATTGTGTGAGCTATCATCATGCAAAATTTTAGCTTCAAATTCAACTTGTACGTTGAGAAACAAAAGACACAAATCACAATAGGGGGTATATTGCACCGACATGAATTGATTAAGGGAGTTAATTGAGCCATGATTTTTTACGGGAGGTATGACCTCCAGACAAAGTGAATTGTTCGGGGGAATTAAATGGACTTATCTCTTAACTAAAAGTTACAGTTAATTGGGCCTTCGGTTTTAACTTTGTCCTATATCTAGTTACAGTAAACCGAAAACTGATTAGCATTCAAATCCAATAGCCTAGCAAGCCCAGCCCACCGGTCTTCGGGCTACCTAATCCTCACTAACAAGCCTCCTCACTCCTCGTAGCCAGGTGAAATTGTACATTATTTTGTAAGCAGCCTAAATTGCAGGCGGCTTCAATGAAGGCGACCATGGGGGAGTGTATAGGTGACCGGGGAGTGTGGTGCTGGCACAATAGCTGCGGCCGAGAAAAAAAATACAAATTGCAATAGGGGGTATATTGCACCGACATGAATTGTTTGAGAAGTAAATTGAGCCACAGTTTTTTTTTCAGAGGGTAAAACAGAGAAAATGAATTGTAAAATGGACTTTTCTCTTTTAGGAATGGTGGTGGTTTTTCTGTTTTAAAGAATTTTTACCTAGCATTTTCAATTCCAAGCACGGCGAAGAAGTCAGAAGTCAACTAATAGTGGGCCCAATGCCGCCTAATCAGTTACTAGTTGCCACTGTGATGGATAACATGTCAATCCCATCGAGTTGGTCGCTAGGTCCGAGGAGGTCGAGCTTCTGTAGTTTTTTTTTTTTTTGAGGGCCAGCTCGCCTCGGTACTTCGGACCTTCCTGTAGAGAGGAGTATGATGTGACAGATGGTGAGCTAGTGCAGCAACGACGTCGTGCGGCTGTGCCGGCCTCCGTGCATTCATGCAGCCAAAGGAACGGCATGCTCGTGAAGTCGTTGATTTCGAATCTCATTACGTTGCACTCGCCATTGCCGTTCTGACTCCTGACGAAGCCGGCGAGCTGGTTGCCAAAATGGAGCCCAATTAAGCGCTGCGAAACACAGCTCGACGTTACCTCCATAGCTACGATGCGGCGGCGTCGATGAGTCTAGCTAGTTGTTTTCAACTACGCGAGTAACAAGATCTCAAGGATTTGTCCTAGTCAGCACGGTGGAAATTCGTAGTTCATTACGCTCTGCCGATGAAAATGTGCTGCAGCAACTGGGAATTTTTTTTCCTTGACAAAGAGAGGATTGATAAAGAATTGGTGTACTTGTTCGCCTTGTATATATATGGTAAGGGACACCAGCCAGGAGCTAACACATACTCGTACGCATCATGATGCTCCATTGGCTGCTTATCATTGTGCGATCAATGCCGAGAACAATGAGGGCAACGTCGTCATCGTGGTTGCTGATAGTAGTCTGCATCGCAACCGCCGGGGTTCTCCAAGTTCGTGCACAGCCCGACAGCATAGGTATGCCCAGCTGTTTCGCCGTTTCGCAGCGCTTAGATCCGAGTAGTACTAGTGATTTGCATGTATAGATGGATGGCACTGCAGCATGCACGGCGCTAAAAATAACGACGTCTTTATTGTGATGCTGTTGCAGATTTCATCAGCATAGACTGCGGCCTGCCGGGGACGGCGAGCTATGTGGATGACAGAACCAAGCTGTCTTACGTCCCGGACGCCGCCTTCACGAGCGCCGGCTCCAACTACAACATCTCGGGCGAGTACATCACGCCGACGCTCGGCAAGCACTACTTCAACGTGCGCAGCTTCCCGGATGGCGCGCGAAACTGCTACACGCTCCGGCCCCTCAACGCCACAGGCAATAAGTTCCTCCTCCGCGCCGTGTTCATGTATGGCAACTACGACGGCCTCGGCCGGCCGCCCATCTTCGACCTCTACATCGGCGTCAACTTCTGGACCATGGTGAACATCACAGATGCAAACAACGCTGTGAGCAAGGAGGCCATCGTCGTCGTGCCGGACGACTTGATGCACGTCTGCCTTGTGAACACAGGCTCTGGCACGCCGTTCATCTCCGGGCTGGACCTGAGGCCCCTCAAGAGCACGCTCTACCCGCAAGCGAATGCGACGCAGAGCCTGGTCTTGCTCGGCAGGAGGAACTTCGGTCCGACTGATGCGATGGACATCATCAGGTGCGAAGAAACCTATTTGTGCGCAAGCGTGATAATACTGATCCTGTTCGGTAGGCTGCAGCTACGGCTGCGGCTGCAGAAAAATAACTGCGAACACTGTAGCTGCTACAGAAACACTGTAGCGGCTACAAAAGAAATAACTAAAACACTGTAGTTGTTGCAAAACAGCTGCTGCAAAGCAGCCAGGCGAACAGGGCGACTCTTTTTTCCTGAACAAACACGTAATAATGCTATATACAGAGAGAGGAATTTATGAAGTAATTGTGACCGCGGACAATTGGTCAGGTACCCAAATGATCCATACGACAGAATATGGGACCCTCTGTTCGACACTGCAAACTGGACCACGATATCGACGACAGAGAGTGTGGTGAACTACAAGAAGGATTCCTTCGATGCGCCGTCCACGGTGATGCAAACCGCGATCACGCTGCGCAACGCGTCCAAGAGCATCGAGTTGTACTGGGACTCCGAGCCGCAGCCCAAGGACCCGACGCCGAGGTACATCTGCATCTTGCACTTCTCTGAGCTGCAGCTCCTCACCAGCAACAACTCGCGCGAGTTCTACATCAACCTCAACGACGAGCTGTGGTACCGGGAGGCATACACGCCGCCGTACCGCTTCAGCGGCGCCATCTACAATACCGAGGGCCTCAGGGGCTTCACCCGGTACAACATCTCCATTAAAGCCACTGCCAACTCGACGCTGCCGCCGATCATCAACGCCGCCGAGGTGTTCTCCATCATCTCCACCATCAACGTCGGCACGGACACGCAGGATGGTATGTGTTGTCCTAATTAACACATCTAAAAATAGGAGGAAGCAATACTACATATGTATGATGATCAGCAAGTTGTAGGCTGGTGTTCTTTTTTCTATTATTTTTTTGGACCTCGTGTGCTGGTGTTCTTAAAAATTAACATGACTGCTAATCAATCAATAGTATCTGCTATCACGGAGATCAAGGACAAGTATAATGTGCACAAGAACTGGATGGGTGACCCGTGTGCTCCGAAGACCCTTGCCTGGGATGGCTTGACTTGCAACTATGCTATATCCAGTCCCCCGAGAATCACCGGCGTGTAAGTCCGTCCTCCACATCTTTGGAGGCGCTTTACTAGTGTACTTCATCAAATAATGTATACCCTACACTGCTCATGCCTTTTCCTTTTTGAGACCAAGACCCAACACTACTCATGCTCATCATGAAACATGAAAGAGAATTGTCCACTCAGGACTTCCTTCTAGAAAAAAGAGAGGGAAATAGAAAAAAAACACCTATATATGTCTAAGTCTTGTTTGAAATGCAGGAATTTCACAAGAAAAGGAAGATTTAGAGTTTTTTTTTCCTCCATTCCGAAGGGGCCTTAAGGGGGGTTGAGAACTTTGAGGCTTCTCACTCGTATGATTTGTTAGTGCCTCAGATTTCTTACTATTGTGCTTAATTATATTTAAAGATGGTGTCTTCTGAAGTTACAATTGATTTACGTTAGACGAATGTCCATTTTGATGGCCCTCCTCGCTTATTCCTAGTTGACTGCTTAACCCCCTCAACAAAGAAAGGTAGGTATTATAACCTGTGAAGTATTGAAAACCGTGGAAATATTTCTGGGAAATTTTAAAGGTGGGGATGCCCACATATGGAGGCCGTTGACTCAACAATAACATTTGGGCCATGGTTAAAGAGATGATAGTGATTGCTCTTCTTGTTCCTCACCAAAAAGCACCAACACACGAATAAAAATGCTTGCGGCGGTGGCGCCAATCAATGTTCAAATCTGGTGAGCCGCAATCCGCATGAGCAACCCCATGCGACCACGCCTTTGATGTGCCATGGGATGAACCGAATGCATCATGCCTCCCGACCAGCTGCCTCTCTATCCAAACCAACTTCGAGCTTTCCCTTGGGTGACGGAGATCATAGGGTAGCAGCAGCCTTATCAATGTTGGATAAGACGAGCACAACGACGATGATTTGGGGTAGGAAAAGTTGGAAAATGGGGTGTATCTGTATGTGCTACATAGGTATCATTTTCTGAGTTTTGGGACAAAATATGATCTTCCCGATAATCGATCCATGGACGGTGGCATCAGTCTGCCAGGACGAGAGAGAAATAGAGGGGACATAATGGAAGAAAATAAAAGACGTCCTTCATGTGGACCCTCTCCTAAGTAAATATTGTCATGTTGTCCTTCCACACGCTGAATTAACACGCCAAATCATAATTTAATATATTGATATGTCATAATTTAAAAAAAATTATTTTAACATCACTTGATGTCAGATCTAAACTGTTGCATGACGGTCATATGGCTTTAAGACTATCCACATCATTTTAGGGGCGATGTCCATATGCTTATTTACCTTAAATCTACCGGGGACACAAATCTTAGTATAATGACTAAAATTAAATATTGAGAGCCCCTTAAAATTAAAGCTCATGGTCGTTATTTTCAAACTTATTAGACTCATATTTTGCAGAAACCTATCCTTCAATGGGCTGAACGGCGATATTTTGTCTTCTTTCGCAAATCTCAAGGCAATCCAATATTTGTAAGTGCTAAAGCTCTGTTTGTTCCCCATCCAAATCCTATAATCTGTAAGTTGTGGGAGAGCAGTTTATTAGATTATGATAATTTAGCATCTAAATTGTTATAATTTGGCTATAATGTGAGACATGTTTGTTTCAACTTATAGATTATATAATCTAGGTGGGAAACAATCATGACCTAAATCTTTGATTCGTTTCAAACTTTGAGTGGATCTCTGTGATATAAAAGTCAGAGATATCACAATCAATATTTAT
This sequence comes from Eragrostis tef, assembly GCA_000970635.1. Taxonomy (NCBI): domain Eukaryota; kingdom Viridiplantae; phylum Streptophyta; class Magnoliopsida; order Poales; family Poaceae; genus Eragrostis; species Eragrostis tef. Next base: position 56,333 of record LAPY01001300.1, read on the forward strand.
GTTGCAGGAATTTATCACACAACAACTTAACTGGCTCAATTCCTGATGTCTTTTCAAAGTTATCCTCATTAACATCCCTGTAAGTTGATACTAACTTCCCGTAACTGAACATTTTGGTTCCTCATGTGCCTTGCTATTCTTTCTAATGTATACATGATCACTTCGGCCTTCAGAAAAAGAAGTTGATACTATAACTTATAAAGTTGGTCTTACCTGCTCCTCATGGATCACATTGTTGACTCATTTGGTTTCTTTCAGAGATGTCAGTGGCAACCAGCTCAGCGGATCATTGCCACAGGGACTTCTCAAACGAATTCAAGATGGATCCTTAAATCTCCGGTCGGTTATTATTTTTTCTCAATTGGTTATACAATATTGACCAGTTTGATTAAAGCTCTTTTCGTCCCATCCGTCTGAAGATATGACGATAATCCAAACCTTTGCACCAACGACATAACATGTCAGAGCTCGAAAGGGAAGAACAAGGTTGCCGTCTACATTTCAGTCCCATTAGTTCTGTTAGTGGTGATAGGACTGCTGGCAGTGCTACTCTTTTGCTTCTTGAGACGTAAAAAGCAAGGTGACACATCAGATGTCTGCTCTAACACTTCTGCCTGTTCCTGAACACAAGAGTATATGACTGATGTTGATTGTTGTGTGTGCCATTCAGGATCAACCAACATCAGCGTGAAGCCTCAAAACGAGACGCCGATGAGCCATTTGCCACAAGTCGGCCATGATGCATACACGCAGAGCTCGTTGCAGCTTGAGAACCGCCGGTTCACATACAAGGAATTAGAGTCCATCACGAACAACTTCCAACGAGTGCTCGGACGAGGAGGGTTTGGGAAAGTCTACAATGGTTTCTTAGAGGATGGCACTCAGGTGGCAGTCAAACTGCGGTCTCAGTCTTCCAATCAAGGAGTCAAGGAATTCCTAGCAGAGGTAGATTGTATATTCAACTACCAGAGAAATATATATGTTTGTGTCAAGAAATTGCCGGTGGCTTATTATTTCCCTGTTATACTTGTTAAAGGCCCAGATCTTAACACGGATTCATCATAAAAATCTCGTGTCCATGATTGGTTACTGCAAGGATGGACAATACATGGCACTTGTCTATGAGCACATGCCCGAAGGTACCTTGCAAGAGCAGATTGCAGGTATGTCAAACGTATGCGAGTTGTTAAGTCGTATGCATGCGAGTTGTTCGTAAAGAGTTAAGCTAACACGTCACAACGTACAAACTCCAAAGGAAGTGTTATCCACGAAGTAGGATGATATGATCATTTGTGAAATGCTATGTTAATTTGGATTTCTCTTGTACTATCGATGTCTTTTTTAGGAAATAGTCGAAATGGAAAATGCTTAACCTGGAGGCAGAGGCTCCAAGTTGCATTAGAATCAGCACAAGGTATTTGTTTATTAATCTAGTTTGTACTCTAGTTGATCAAGGAGTCTTGGTTTTGATAGAAGATGAACATTTATTCTAATTGTTGTACACATGCAGGGTTGGAGTATCTACACAAGGGATGCAACCCGCCTCTTATTCACAGGGATGTGAAGGCGACTAACATCCTACTGAATGCAAAGCTAGAGGCCAAGATTGCCGATTTTGGTTTGTCTAAGACTTTTAATCATGACAATGAAGCTCATATATGTACAAATACACTTGTTGGTACACCTGGATACGTTGATCCAGAGTATGTTGATCCTATGCTCTTTATTGAATATATCAAACTTTAGATTTTCCCTCAAATGAAATAAACTTACGCAATCTAAAACTTTAGGTACCAGGCAACAATGCAACCAACTACCAAGAGTGATGTCTACAGCTTTGGCGTCGTGCTACTAGAGCTGATTACAGGAAGGCGGCCAATCATATACGACCCAGAGCCTACCAATATCATTCATTGGGTGAGACAACGTTTGGCACGCGGCAACATTGAGGATGTCGTGGACGTGCGCATGCGCATGCAAGGTGGCTACGACATCAATAGTGTATGGAAGACTGCAGACATGGCGCTCAAGTGCACGGTACATGTGTCGGTGCAACGACCTACGATGACTGACGTGGTGGCACAGCTGCAGGATTGCCTCGAGCTTGAGAAGGGCCGCGCCAGCGGTGATTCAGATGTCGACTTCTCTATAGGCAACAGTCTTGATCCCAACTTGGGTTACAACGCGTACGCCGCGGATAGTCAGTCCACTGGCACGAGCCAAAGCAGTAGTGTGTATGCTATGAAGCATAACTTTCGCAACGTTCCAGCAACGGGAACAGGTCCTATTGCACGTTAGGTTCTTGCTTGGGTTTCTCAATGATGTTGTTTCACCATACTCGTTAGTAGGGTGTATTAAGTTTCAGCTTTCAAATCCTCGTACATTAAAAGTATGTATTTTTTGCTGATTCCAGCTTTATCCATTACATTAATGCGGGCCCTTCGCCCCTGTTGTTGAGAGCTGCTTATACATCTTCTTTCCCTTTTTCGTTTTCCTTTTTATGACGGGAGCATATCCTATAAGAACCAGGTTTGTGTGAGAACTATGAGAACTCCAATCTGGGCCACATGATCTTGATCCAAGCGGGCACATGAATTCAGGTGAGAGGGATGATTTGCAAAATCACCGTCTACTTAGTCATACTTTTGCAAATTACCCCTCCCACCTCTCCCTTAGATCAAGATCATGTGGCTCGGATTAGAGTTCTCATAGTTCTCACACGAATCTAGTTCTCATATGATACGCTGCCTTTTATGACGAAGTGCTGCTTATACATATCTAGCCCATTTCTACAAGCTTGTTGGAGCTCCAAATGTTTAAATCATATATGCGGCCATTCACTTGATTTTTAAACCTTGATCTAACGATGCGGTCGTATGAATGTACACGATACATTTTCCTTTTAATGATGGGCACCATGACCGCTATAATATAACGATACATACTTCTAACGATCGCACGTCAGCCTGAACTTTTGCATGGCTAGACGCTTGCAAGCGACAATCCCTCTTTGCATGCTATTTTTTTTTTTAGGAAATCTTTGCACGCTATTCTATTGCCTCAACAGTCTCGGCATCAGTAACACCTTCAAAAAAATGACGACTTACTACTTTCTGGGCTGAACACGTTTGGATAGCCCAACTTTGGTCATGCCAGTCCATTAGTTTTTTTTTTTGAAACAGCCAGTCCATTAGTTAGTGTGTCCACAACCACAAGCCAGCGGCCCAGCGCACGAGGCGGATCCCTCTCCACTCGAGTCTCGTCCCTGGCCTTTTCTTCCGGCGCACCACCCCTCGCCGGCGGCTCTTCCTCTGTTCTCCGCCGCGGCCTCCCAGGTGTTCGTCCTCAGCGGCGACCATGTACCGCGCAGCGGGGAATCATCTCCGCTCACTCAAGGTTCCTCCCTCCCTCCCTCCCCATCAGCGCCTCCTCCTCCCGTAGCCGTGTTGCGTGCGTGTCACGATCGACTCGGTGTTAGAGCGCTCGGTTTAGATCCGATCCAAACGGATCGCGTGACTCAATTTGCTGATGTAGAGATTAGTCTCGGGCCGTATTCTCTTGCCCAGTTTCGTTACAAATAGAGAGATATGAATTGTAATATTTTTCGCCATAGGTTCTTAGTTACAAATCTACTCGGGATGGAGTTCAGTTTCAGCATTGGTGGTTGTTATATATGTATCACATGCCGTTGAATCGTGCTTTTTACGTGTTTCTAATATTATCGACACGTTCTGCGTCCTAAAGGCATTTTTTTTGTGTGTTCAACGTTCAGCATCATGGTGCTACTAGGTTTGCTAGTACAAGTGTTGTGAATCAGTCTTCAGGTGGTCTATTCAGCTGGCTTCTTGGTGGAAACTCAAGCCAAATTCCTCCTCTTAATGTTCCGCTCCCAGACGTTACCATTCCCCAACCTCTACCAGACTTCGTAGAGCCAGCAAAGACAAAGATCACTACTCTTCCAAATGGAGTCAAGATTGCATCGGAGACATCCCCGGTATTGTTCTGAGCTCAGTTATGTTACAAAGGTCTCATTTATTATTCAAGCTAGTGAATTCGTGTATGAACTTAATTTCAGAGCCCGTCAGCATCAGTTGGTCTGTACATTGACTGTGGTTCTATTTACGAGACACCTGCTTCTTCTGGAGCGTCACATCTGTTGGAGAGAATGGCTTTCAAGAGCACAACCAATCGGAGTCACTTGCGGCTGGTTCGTGAGGTACAAGCCATCGGAGGAAATGTCACTGCATCTGCCTCTCGTGAACAAATGAGCTATACCTATGATGCATTGAAGAGTTATGCACCCGAGATGGTAGAAGTTCTCATTGACAGTGTGAGGAACCCGGCATTTTTAGACTGGGAGGTCAAAGAGCAGGTACTTGTGCAATTTAAAGTAAACTTATGGTATTCTTTCCCTTCTGTGCACTGAGGGCGCCCTGATTGTTTCTACAGCTCCAGAAGATAAAATCTGAAATAGCTGAAGTGTCTGCTAATCCTCAAGGTCTACTACTGGAGGCACTTCACTCAGCTGGGTATTCTGGTGCGCTAGCAAAACCTTTGATGGCTTCAGAATCTGCTGTAAACAGATTGGATGTTAGCACCCTGGAGGAATTTGTTGCTGTAAGAGTCTATGATTTATTTCCTAAGTTGATGTTTAGCCATGAATGCATTGCGGTGACATTTTTTCATGTGATGCTAAATGTAGGAAAATTACACTGCTCCCAGGATGGTTCTTGCAGCATCAGGAGTTGAGCACGATGAGTTGGTTTCAATTGTGGAACCACTTCTATCAGACCTTCCCAGTGTGAAACGTCCTGAAGAGCCAAAATCAATGTATGTAGGAGGCGACTATCGTTGCCAAGCAGATTCTCTGGTGAGTTGTTGGAATTGCAGAATTCTGGACCCTATGTGGAAAATAACTTATCTCATGCTCAAGTTGTCTTTTTTGTGATCAGAATACACACATCACACTTGCTTTTGAGGTGCCAGGTGGCTGGAATCAGGAGAAATCTGCGATGATCGTGACAGTGCTTCAGGTATCCCAAGTCCCAACATGAGTTGAAATAATATATTAAGTATGGATTCCTGATGTTGTTCGTTATGTATAGGAGTTACTGTGTTTGTTTTTATACCTGATTTTGTTCGTTATGTATGGGAGTATGTTTTTTAAAGAACTTGTTTTATGTCACCACATTCCAATGTGCTGAATCATAAGTAAAACAATATGATGCTTACAGATGCTCATGGGAGGAGGAGGGTCCTTCTCTGCCGGAGAATTGGATGTTAAGATCCTGGAGGAATTTGTTGCTGTAAGAGTCAATGATTTGTTTCCGATATCTAGCCATGACTGCATTGTGGTGACATTTTTGCTTGTGATGATGCATCTAGGAAAATTACACTGCTCCCAGGATGGTTCTTGCAGCCTCAGGAGTTGAGCACGATGAGTTGGTTTCAATTGTGGAACCACTTCTATCAGACCTTCCCAGTGTGAAACGTCCTGAAGAGCCAAAATCAATGTATGTAGGAGGCGACTATCGTTGCCAAGCAGATTCTCTGGTGAGTTGTTGGAATTGCAGAATTCTGGACCCTATGTGGAAAATAACTTATCTCATGCTCAAGTTGTCTTTTTTGTGATCAGAATACACACATCACACTTGCTTTTGAGGTGCCAGGTGGCTGGAATCAGGAGAAATCTGCTATGATTGTGACAGTGCTTCAGGTATGCCAACACAAGTTGAAGTAATATAATTAAGTATGGATACCTGATGTTGTTCGTTATGTATAGGAGTTACTGCGTTTTTTATAGTATTTTTTTAAAGAACCTGTTTTATGTGCCATCACATTCACTTGTGATAGCTACGTATTGTAATCCAATGTGCTGAATAGTAAGTAAAACATATGATGACTTGCAGATGCTCATGGGAGGAGGAGGGTCCTTCTCTGCTGGAGGCCCTGGAAAGGGAATGCATTCTCGATTGTGTATGCCTCTTTTCAAATCATATTTTTTTAGAGCTATGAAAGCTTGCATCTTTTTATGTATCCTAACATGAGTGTTGATCCTGTACTTGCAGATCTTCGTATCTTGAACAAATACGAACAGATCGAATCATTCTCTGCTTTCAACAGTGTTTATAACAATTCTGGTCTTTTTGGAATTTACGCTGTCACTGTAAGCCTCTTGTGGACCATAGTCTAAATTGCGTAGCCAATCTAAGATTCAAGCAGATAACAGAATTGACTGGTTTCTTTTTATTACTTATTGTCATCCAACAGACCCCAGACTTTTCATCTAAGGCTGTGGATTTGGCAGCAGGGGAACTCCTTGAAATTGCAACTCCAGGAAAAGGTTCATTATTATCTGTAATCTCAAATTAGAACCTACTTCCTCTGTTCTCGAATATTTGACACTATTGAATTTTTCCATTACTTTGACCATAAATTAAGCTTAAAGTGCTTTTGGTGATAGGTCTAATGGTACCCATTTCACTTTATGTAACTAAGTACTTAAATATATATTGTTGGTCAAAGTTCAAAAGAAAAGCCAGCAGTGTCAAATATTTAAGAATGGAGGGAGTATTTCCACATTGAGTTGGCCATTATCATTTACAATATTTCCTTTTTCTTTTACCTCTTTTAGTTTCACAAGAACAGCTTGGTCGTGCTAAAGAGGCTACCAAGGCTGCAGTCCTGATGAACTTGGAATCAAGAGTACACTATTCTTACTCCTGATAATATGACTTGTTTTGTTAAAATGTTCTTTACATCACATATTTTCTCTCCTTTTCAGACTGTAGCATCTGAAGATATTGGGAGACAGGTTCTAACTTATGGGGAAAGGTCTGGGATTATTTTCTGCTGTACTTATAGTGTCCTTACCAAAAATGTCAATGCAGTTGCATTAAAGGATTTTCTTTAGTTTGTTCCTTGCCGATTGAACTAAGCAATGGATTTTTAGTGTAGCGTAGATCTATTATGCATGCAACGGTGTTTATTTCTGCTTGACCTAATATTTTTTTCAGAACCTAAACATTCTAGGAATTTTCTTACAATGCAACTATATTTCACTTTGCCAGTAGAGTCATTATTATCTTAAAAATGATTCTATGTTTTAAAATTTCAGGAAACCCATTGATTATTTCCTGAAAACTGTTGAGGAGATCACTCTGGATGACATATATTCAATTGCAAAAAAGATCATTTCCTCACCTCTTACGATGGCATCCTGGGGTGAAGGTATGTTCAGTACTTTCATGTTAAGGCTATTCTTGATAAGCTATTGTGACTAAATGAAAGGCTCTTCTTGCAGTTATCCATGTTCCTAGCTACGAATCTGTCAGCCGCAAGTTTCACTCAAAGTGAGCATTCAGCATTGAACTTGCATGGCCTTTTTCAATGGCCCTCAGCTGGAATAATTCACATATACAAATGTTTGACGGATAGTTATTCACACAGAGTAATAATCTTACGGCACGTGATATCCTCTTTCCTACACTCATTATCTCAGCGTAATGTTTTGGATAAACACATCTGCAAGTCCCTTTACAGTCCTTTTCTAACCCTCAGTTCTCCAAATTTTTTATGTGGTAAGTTGAGCTTTTGGGTGAGCTCATGTAGCCATACGTTTCGCCTGTATCTTTCATGGCATTGTAGCTCACAAAATAACTCGTACCATCCTGAGTTATTTTGGCTATTCACTTCTGATGGGTCCATTTTGGCTCCATGCTTGCTAGTAAGTGCTAACAGTAACCGTTTCCCATTATATGGGTTGGTGCTTGTTATCTGCATGTTGATATTTCTTTTCTTTTTGTTTTGTGGGAGAAAGTTCAAATATCATCGGGTTTCCGTTGCAATTTCTCGTGTAGATTCAGAGCAATGTTGTTAACTCATCATTTGTGACGTGGCTTAGGTGATTACTTAAGAACACTTGTATTATTTCCTTATTCAAAGCTGTTAAATATTTCAAACAAGAATTGAAATGTGAAGCCGTGGAAAGAATAAACGAAAGTGTACATTCCAACGTCTGCAAAAGTTATAAACAGGATACACGCTGCATTGGTCAAGCAACGTTTTTTTTTTAAAGAAGAAAATAAGAAAGAGTTTCATCGTGCAACTGGACCTGAGCCCATGGTTGTCACCTTCCCATAGTTATGCCCCATCTCAAATGCAGAGGAGCTACTTTGGCTCATGTCAATGGAATGACCATCAGTGGTCCTCCTCGACCCCAGATTGTAGCCCGAATTAGGGCCGCTGCTGCTTCCCGTGTAGAAGGCAACTTTTGTGTCGCCGCCAGCATGGTCCTCCTCAAGCTCAAGGCAGTCTTGCAGCTGAGCCACTACGTCGGTCATGGTGGGTCGTTGTGCTGACGTGTCCGCAGTGCACTTGAACGCAATGTCTGCAACCTTCCAGACGCTATTAACGTTGTAGCTCCCTTGCATTCGTGCGTCCACGACACCTTCTATCTTGCCCTGCGCTAGGCGCTGCTGCGCCCATTGGATGATGTTTATGGGCTCTGGGTCACGCAGTATGGCTGACTTTCCTGTGACTAGTTCCAGCAGCACGACGCCAAAACTATACACATCACTCTTAGTCGTCAATTGCATAGTTGCTTGGTACCTAAAAAAGTTCAAAATGCATTAATAGTCATAAGAGAGAGAAAAGTCCTGAGAGATATGCATGCATGTGAATTGACATACTCTGGATCAAGGTATCCAGGTGTACCAACAAGCATCATTGTGGATACATAATCATTTTTACGATCAAAAGCCTTGGACAGGCCAAAATCAGCAATCTTAGCCTCTAGGTTCTCATTGAGCAAGATGTTGGTGGCCTTTACATCCCTATGAATGAGGGGCGGGTTGCACCCTCTATGCAAATACTCCAAACCTGCATGTAAATAAGTGGTTAGTCTTCTAGTCACAGAAAAGAAAATTCAGATATCATCTAGCATCTGTAGAAGTTACTAAATACCTTGTGCCGATTCAAATGCGATGCGGAGCCTTTGTTTCCAGGTTAAGTATCTTCCGTCACGTCTATTTCCTTTCAGTGACTCAAAGGAATGAAAAAGTCAGATGAATAGAGACACTTCAAATGATCCCAGGGATGAATAACATTTGAAACTACCTCCTATGTGCTCTTGCAGGGTTCCTTGTGGCATGTACTCATACACAAGTGCCATGTATTGTCCATCATTGCAGTAACCGATCATGGTCACAAGATTCTTATGATGAATCCGTGCTAGGATCTGTGCCTGGAGAAACGATAAAAGTTAGTCAAATTTTACTGCAAACAAGAGCAACAAATGAAGATAGGATACCTCTGCGAGGAACTCTCTCATGCCCTGGTTGGAAGTCTCAGACCGCAGCTTGACCGCCACCTGTGTTCCATCCTCCATGACGCCATGGTAGACGTAGCCGAAGCCACCCCGGCCGAGCACCCTTTGGAAGTTGTCCGTGATGTTTTCTAATTCCCTGTACGTGAATCGACGGTTCTCCAGGTTCAGCGAGCCCGCCGTCTCATTTTCATGCTTCCTCATGGATCCTAAATGTCACGTACAACAGACATCAGTTTTTGCGTTGAGGATGGAGAAATTTGCTAGAGATGTGTAACCTCGTTTTTCCCCTCTCAGCAAGCAAAAGACCAGTACGGCCACCACTAGTATCACCAGAACTAGGGCAACAGGGACAACAATGAATATGACTAGCTTGCTCTTGAGCCTCTTCCCTTCCGTAGTCTGAGTCTTACATGAATCGACATTGGCACAAAGGTTCGGATTATTCCCATATCTACACACACAAATGGCAATAAACATGGTCATAATCAGACCGTCAAAATATAGCATGCTTGTCAGGGCCAAAAGAGACTTTAGGGAATCGACCTTAGATTTAGAGAACCATCTTGAATTCTTCTGAGAAGTCCAGGGGGAATTGATCCACTGAGCTGGTTGTCTGACAAGTCTCTAAAAGAAAACACAAGTGCTGTTGTCAAATTCATGCTAGGAAACCAGAAGTTGTTGTTGATTTGATTGGATATAGCTAGAAAAAAATGTTAGCAACTTACAGAATTATTAGTGAAGGTAAATGTGAAAGGGTATCAGGAATTGAGCCTGTCAAGTTGTTGTGTGAGAGATTCCTGCAAACATATGGATCAGTCTGTCCTGTTTTGTTTCAGAGATCAATTAGTATGCTAGATCGAAATGGACTAAGAACTTTACACTTACACAGATTGAACAGCCTTGAGATTAGCAAAAGAAGACGAAATGTTGCCATTCAGACCGCTGAAGGATAGATTTCTGCCAATCATGAGACATATCAGTTAATCTATCCATATTTATATTTTTTCTCCCTTTTTGTCATGAGTTATGAGCATAAATAAGTGTTGATTAGATTCGAAGTGCTTACACGCCGGTGATTCTGTTAGTATGCAAGATCGAAATGGACTAAGAACTTTACACTTACACAGATTGAACAGCCTTGAGATTAGCAAAAGAAGACGAAATGTTGCCATTCAGACCGCTGAAGGATAGATTTCTGCCAATCATGAGACATATCAGTTAATCTATCCATATTTATATTTTTTCTCCCTTTTTGTCATGAGTTATGAGCATAAATAAGTGTTGATTAGATTCGAAGTGCTTACACGCCGGTGATTCTTGGAGGAGTGGAGCTAGCGTAGATGCATGTGAGACCATCCCAAGAAAGATTTCTCGGAACACACGGGTCACCCATCCAATTCTTCTGCGTTCGGTAATCCGCCTTGATTGCCGTGATGGCAGATACTGTGAGTTGCACCCAAGGTTTAATTAAGTAACATCCCACACTGTGATCAATTAACGGCGAGCTCATGGCCTCATGCATCTTACCGTCCGCGGAGTCCGTGGCAGCGGTGGTTGTAGGGATGACGGAGAAAATCTCCATGGCGTTGACGATTGGCGGCAGCGTCGAGTTGGCAGTGGCGTTGAGGGAGATGATGTACTGAGCGTTGTCCCGGGCGGGGTTGCCGTAGGTGACGGCAGTAAGGAGGTAGTCTGGCCTGAGACCGCCGGCAAGCCACAGCTTTCCGTTGAGGTTGATGTAGAACTCGCGCACGACGTTGCTGGGTAGCGCCTGCAGCTCGGCGAAGTGCATGATGACAGCGTATGCCGGCGTCGGCTCCGGGGGCCCCCGCGGCCTGGGAAGCCAGCCCAACACGATGTTCTGGGACGCGTTGCGCGGCGTGATCGCCGTCTGCATCACCTTCGACGGCGCCTC
>LAPY01001300.1:77396-91595 GCA_000970635.1 Eragrostis tef
CGAGCACCGCCAACACCACGACGAGGAAGAGGACGAGGCGGAGGCGGCGCGGCGCGGCCCCCCCAACCAGACGGCGGCGAAGGGGACGCTGCCCTTCTCCGCGTCGTGCGTGAGGATCTCCCGCGACTCCTACCCCAACCTCCGCGCGCTCCGCAACGCATCCTCCGCCAGCCTCGCCGACGCCGCGTACGTCAAGATCTCCGAGGGCGACTTCGGATACGTACTCGACGACGTGCCGCACCTCACCGACTACCTCCCCGACATCCCGGTCAGTGCGCGCCCGCCCATCACCGATTCTGGGTCCAGGGGTGCGTATATCTACAGCGTTAGTGATTGATTTGACTACTGATTTTCGGGTGGTGGCGAGTAGTACCCGATTTTCGGGGACCAGACTGTTTGCTTCCCGTGTTTGTGGGACTCGGTCGATTGGGATTTCTCTTCTGGAGATCCATTTTTAGAGACTGTAGAATTGGATGGAGCTTGAACAGTTTAGCGTGCAATGATCAGTTTAATCAGTTACAATGGTCACAGGAGTCCAGAACAAAACTAATATTACTGTCCAAAAAGGGAATCACTATTGGCAGGTTCAGGCATCCTGCCAAAAACAGTTAGCGGCTGCTCATCAGCCAAATCGTGGACATTAGGCTGTTCTGATTGAAACAAAAGTAACCGATGAATGTTATTCACTCTTGTCTAGAAACTAAAGCTATGATGATTGAGCTGACGGTTTGCTATTTTGTTCTTGTTGCCAGACTTATCCTAATCCGTTACAAGATCACCCAGCCTACTCAACTGTAAAGTATGGATTCTCTTTTAATGTCTGACTGCTTCCACTTCTTTTTGGTCATTTTCGATCCATGTGGTGTCGTGCAATATGTTAAACTGGAGCTTTTTCCTTGTGATGCCAGGCAGTATTTTGTCAATGAAGATGACACTGTGCCACAAAAGGTAATAAGAGCTATTAGTATTAGTTGGTGATTTGGATTGTGATGTCGTAGTGAATGGTGAATTTACAAGTAGTTTCTGCTGTTACAGGCGGTTGTTCAGAAAAACAGTCGTCGGGGGGTTCACTTCCGTCGGGCTGGGCCACGCCAGAGGGTTGGATACACTAGCCACCTCCTATTATTGTGTCAACATATTACTTGTTTCTAGTCTGACAGGAACCTATGGATTTGACTTTTTTAGATTTATTTCGAGCCTGATGAAGTGAAAGCTTGCATTGTAACCTGTGGAGGCCTATGCCCTGGGCTTAACACTGTTATCAGAGAACTGGTGTGTGGCTTGTCTCATATGTACAATGTCAGCAAAATCTATGGTATTCAGGTATGCCCACCCTTAATAATTAATGCCAATATGTCACCCCAATAGATTGTTAGATTCTAATTTTGCATAATGCGCTTGTTCTCAGAGCTCTAAAACAATCCGAGTAATCTTATTCATTTCATCCATTCCAGTGAAATATCTTCACGTTGAATGTGCAACTAATTTTGGATGTTTTAGTTCTTCTTTAGAGTGGAGGAAAAATTCCTGAATCTTGCGTTTTTCATGTCAAATTGAACTGTTTCATGTACGATTCTTGTGAAATTCCTGCGTTCCCAATGGAGGCCTTAGTCAAATACGCATGTGAAACTGAGTATTTGTATGTGGAAAAACAACAAATATGTATGGATATGGTACGGGATCTAGGCCAATCAATTTTGGTCATGTAATCTTGCATATAAAATATGTCTTGCTCTAAAAAATATGTTTAAAATATATCTTATTGACTGGACTCTACTATAACATGTTACCAATTACAGAATGGATACAAGGGCTTCTATTCTAGCAACTACCTTCCACTGACACCAAATAGTGTCAATGACATCCACAAAAGGGGTGGTACAGTTCTAGGAACATCAAGAGGAGGCCATGATACAAAGAAGATTGTTGATAACATTCAGGATCGTGGGATCAATCAGGTAAATATGGCATTACAAATTGTCTCCCTTGACATAACTACTCTTCTTGGATATTGTCATGTTGATTAACATTACTTCCTATCCAGGTCTATATAATTGGAGGTGATGGAACTCAGAAGGGAGCATATGAGATCTTCAAGGTAATCATCAGTTGCATGTTGTACTCATGTCATTTAGTTTGCTCAGCATATCTACAGACGAATGTGGTATTAGTGGCCTCTAGAATGTTGCAGTGTAATAATGGGTATTTTTTAGTACTGATTTTATTAACATGCGCTGCATAATCTATTTCACCTTTTTTCTTGAATAATTGGCAGGAAATCCGCAAGCGTGGTCTAAAAGTTTCTGTGGCTGGTGTTCCCAAGACAATAGATAATGACATAGCGGTAATAGTTTGCACAATATGTTTACTTTCGTATGCATTCTCTAAACACATGTTAACATGGTTACTCATATGATGCTGGGACCTGACAATACATTGTTTCTTAGATTATCGACAAGTCCTTTGGATTTGATACGGCTGTGGAAGAGGCCCAGCGTGCCATTGACTCAGCTCATGTGGAAGCTTGCAGTGCAGAGAATGGAATAGGCTTAGTAAAACTGATGGGTCGTTATAGTGGTTAGTTTTCTTACTTTCCATAGTACTTTGAGATATCTGCTATCTCTCTTTGCTTGCTATCGTAATTATATCCTTGTATTGAAAGCATGTACCACACTATAGCATATAAAGAAGAAAAAAATAATAGTCGTAATTCATTGAGGGAAAATTATCTTAATCTTTCACCAGGCAATCTCAGTTCATGAGGCTTAGTTCCACTCTTATAAGAAAGCAAAGACCTCTTATTTTTCTTTTCTTTTCTTTTAATTTCTAACACCATCCATCGATCTAATGTTTCCTTTCATTTTCTTATCCTTGGATTCTTATTTTGCCATACTATTACAGGGTTCATTGCGATGTATGCTACTCTAGCTAGCCGAGATGTGGTAAGTTGATGCCACCAGTACCTGCAGGATATTATGTTTCACTTTAGCCCATTCTTTCTAACAGTTGTATTGGATTTTTTTTCCTGATTTATTACATCATCTCCAATTGCACAGGACTGTTGTTTGATTCCAGAGTCTCCATTTTATATGGATGGAGAAGGTGGATTGCTTGAGTATATTGAAAGGAGGCTGAAAGAGAACAAGCACATGGTTATTGTTGTTGCTGAGGGGGCAGGGCAGGATCTTATTGCGAAAAGCATAGCAACATCAGCTCAACAGGATGCATCTGGGAATAAGCTACTTCTTGATATTGGTCTTTGGTTGACTCACAAGATAAAGGTTCATATCCAAAATCTTTCTTTCCACTAGACTCATTTCAATCACTATCTTGTAATTTTGATATTCTCTTAGAGTACTAGAAAGCTATACTACCATGTGTGAAAGCTTGAAAGTTTCAATTAATAACCCTTGTACAAAAATTCCTTGTAGGATTACTTCAAGAGCAAAAAGATGGAGATGACGATTAAATACATAGGTAGCCATTTGACGAATTGTGTTATTATTACAATGGATTTGGCTGCATGACAATCCATGGATCTCTTATTAAAAATATTCCACCTGTATTGGCAGATCCTACTTACATGATCCGTGCTATTCCAAGCAATGCATCAGACAATGTCTACTGCACACTTCTGGCGCACAGTGCTATCCATGGTGCGATGGCAGGGTATAGCTTTACCGTTGGAATGGTCAATGGCAGGCATACCTTTATACCTTTCTATGTGAGCAATAACCTCTTGTTTATTTACATATGGGCCGTGTGGTGTTTTTTTGTGTTAGATGTGAAATAGTTCAGTTGCACCCTGCTTAAATTTCCTGCCACCATCTATTTCGCTTTCTGAGTCCTGACTACTTGCACGCTGGGGTAGGCCGTGTGCTCACAGATAATGTGACACTTGTTTTTATCAGACTTCAGTTTTTTTTAATGTTTATCAGACTTCAGTTGTTGTACATACCACATAATGCTGGATTTATATTTTGATGGCAGAGGGTAACTTCCACAAGGAACAAGGTTAGGATCACTGACAGGATGTGGGCGAGGCTTCTGTCATCAACTAACCAGCCAAGCTTCTTGAGTCAGAAGGACATCGATGAAGCTAGCGAGGCCGATAGGCTAGCCAACAGGCCACCACTGCCAACGGTTGTCAGCCACCGTGCAGCAAACTCTTTCGAGCAATCTGCGTCGTCATCTGCGAATGGTGAGATATAGTGATTGCTGGTGCATCAGAATTGTGTACAGTATGGTACCAATATCCTTCTGAGACTTTGGTTTTGATATGCATTAATGCATATATGCCTTGTGTATGAGGGACACGGATACTATCCTGACAGCACGAGAAATAAAACAAACACCAGTGATGAAGTTGTAGATAATGGGATGCCACCAGTATCCATTGATTGGAGTTATCATAGAAACGAGAGAGCACGACTAAGTTCGTGGTTATCAAATGGGTAATACAATATGTCAATATGCATATGTACTTACATTCGCCCAAAATAAAAATGCATATGTACATTCGCCCGAAAAAATGCATATATATACTTAAACTTGCTTGGTTACCATTAGTCCATTAGGCAGCAGCTCCGTACAGAACATGCATAAATGCGTTTTAGCATGCTGCTGTGATATTTATATCCAATATAGGGGCTGTTCGTTTCATGTGGGTTTAAAATTTAGAGAGGTCTAAACAAAAGAATCTTATCATTTAAGAGTATTAAATAAAGTTTAATTACAAAACTAACTGCAGAACCCTTGGTCTAATTCGCGAGACGAATCTAATGAGGATAAGTAAGCCGTGGTTAGATGATGGTTACTGTAGCATTATTGTAGCATGACTGTAGCAAAACATAAATTAATTAGACTCATTAGATTCGTCTCGTAAAGATGTATCCATCTGTAAAAAGGTTTTGTCATTAGACTTTATTTAGTACTAGATTCTTTTTGTTTAGCGCTTTCTAAAATTTAATGCTAAAGTAAACAAACAGGACCATAATGCTTAAGTGTATAAAGCTTTGATCTGCTCACAGTGATCAAGTACCGGTAGTACGTGAGTACGCACTTGTCATAAATCTGTACTGCGTTCCATGAACTGAAGTTTGACAGGATCATTATGTGTTATGCTGTTTTTTTCATTACACGGTAAAACTAAGACACTCATAACGCATACAGTTATCTTATGAGCATCTTCGAAAATGAGCCGACAAATCTTCAAGACTAACGAAGTCATCGGTTGTGTCTTGTTGTTGACAGTCACGTCGCCTATTGCTGAAAGTGCAACTCCGTTAAATTATATAAAAAAATTCTCTCATTGAGAGTTGAACCCAGAACTTAAAATTCTATTTAGGCTTTTGTAACCATTAAGCTACCGGCATTTTTTTGGATCACTGTGATGTTTTTCTTTAGCAAAATGCCAGATGAAATATGTTGGCATAATTATGGAAGCCGGTGGCTACACATACAGGCTGTGTAAAACAAGTTTGCAAATAATTGATGATTAGGAAAAGTCGTATACTACAAGAATTTGTACAATTAAACAATGCCGCTTCCTCGATCAAATGCAATTTGCACACTATAAATAAGTTGCGGACGACTTGCAGAGACAAACAATGCTAGGCTGCAATGTTGATGATCGTGGTCGATCAATGGAACATTCTAATACGAACTGCTCACAAAGTCCACTTGCCACAGCTCGGCCCCGCACAGCTACCGGAGTTGGGCTCCCAAGGTGTGTGTGGTGGCCACGCCGTTGACCAGTTCTTTTATAAAGTCAACACCTAGCCTATGTTGAATTAAACCAATTATGACCTGTCCTCCTCATGCATAGACCCATTGTTTTAAAAACCAGAACCGGCCCGGTTTTGGCTGATAAAAATTGGTCAAATTTCTTGAAGATTATAAATTTAGTTGAAATTCAAATTCAAAAACCGTAACCGGATCGGACCGTTTTTCGTTACTGCAAAAACCGAACTGGTTTTGGCCGTTTTTGGGACCCTGCATAGACCTTACCTATTAGTGTCGTTGCATTGCATGTGAGAAGGAAATAAAACAACAAATGTTGTCAGTTACAGGGACTCGTTTAGTTTCTACTATACACTTTCACACCTTGCTACAAGTACACTGACACTATGGTCCCGCTGTATAGATATTCTTGTCGTGGTACGGCATGCGGCGTCGAACCGTCCACGACCTGCGCAACCACGGCGCAGGACAAGCTGTATGCAGTTGTGCTGATGTGGTTAGCCTTTGTTTATCCAGATTCCAAATAAGAGCCCGCTGTTGCCTTTTAAAGAAATGAATAAAAGAACCGCTATGTGTAGGAGTGCCTTAGATTTTGAACATATATATGCTCAGCTGCTGCTGCGTTGTGAAGCTGAGAAATCAAGGCCGAGAACAATGGCGGGAAGGTCGTGGGTGCTGCTTCTCTGCCTCGCCGCCGCCGCCATCACCGGTGTGCTACAGGCTCGTGCTCAGCCCGATACAACTGGTATGCTCTACGTCTCGGTCAATTCGTTACTTGGCTACTACCATCTGCGTGCATGAGTTTTTTTTTTTTTGACAAATCAACACGAGGCACAATCTGTAGGTTTCATCAGCATAGACTGCGGCCTTCCGGGGACGGAGAGCTACGTAGACAACTTCAACAAGCTGTCTTACGTTCCGGACGCTGACTTCATCGACACCGGCACTAACAAGAACATCTCGGAAGGATACGTCACGCCGACACTTCTCAAGCGCTATCTTACCGTGCGAAGCTTCCCTGACGGCGTGCGCAACTGTTACACCCTCCGGTCCCTTGACGCTGGGCACAAGTACCTCATCCGCGCCACCTTCAAGTACGGAAACTACGACGGCCTCAACAAGCTGCCCATCTTCGACATCTATGTTGGCGTCAACTTCTGGACCACGGTGAACATCACGTCAGCCATCAACTGGTTGATGGAAGAGGCAATCGTCGTTGCGCCGAAAGACTTCATTCAGGTCTGCCTGGTGAACACCGGCGCCGGGACACCGTTCATCTCCGCTCTGGACCTTAGGCCTCTCAAGAGCTCGATCTACCCGCAGGCAGGCGCCACACAGGGTCTGGTCCTCTCTTTCAGGGTAAACTTTGGTGCTGATGATGTCGTCAGGTGAGAAAAGGATTTTATCCTAGCTACTTATAGTGGATGGTGCCTTCGCAAAAAAAAAAGGTTATAGGGCATGGTGCTGAACTAAGCGAAACGATCACTTTTTTGCATTAACATCTTTGTACAATTAAAAAACAAGATATGGTTAGCACAAACACATGGATGCCTCCTAAATACAGTAAAAAAAAGTCTTTCACTACATAGCAATCAACTAGTAGGATGATTCCTGTACTTGCGCCGCTAGTATCAACAATCCAGTTAGTATTTTATTAGATTGGATGCCTCAATAATTTATTTTTGTCTTAATTATCATCATTCTTTTTCTGCAACTGTTATTTATTAATTCATTGTTTCATAAAGACAATAATTGATAATTTGTAAAATTATATATTAGGTATTTTAGAACAATGATTTCTTAGAAGGTAGACGGTCGGTCGACCATCGTTTAGCGTTTACACAGCCATTTAAACAGGCTAGACGGTCGTTTAGGCATAAACGGTGGTCACCCGTCTCGTGTTTAGACGTTGTTTAAATAAAGTTTAATTCCGTTTAAAAAACAAAGTTTTAGACTATTTTTGTAATGGATGGTGGTAATTTACAATACACGTTGAAGGGTATTCTAGGCTATCTATTCCATAATGACATTGATGAATAATTTTAAAACAATGTGGAGAGTAGTTTATACTATTTTTTATAATGACAGTGATGTTTATTTTTTTATTAATGTGTTAATTTCTAATATTTGAGAGAGAGATTGTGGTGCCTTCTTTTCTTTACCAAATATTAATATAATATCATATATACCATCAGACATAACGTAACTAACCAAAATCAAAATTATTGGATCAGCTACCCGGACGACCCATACGACAGAATATGGAGCCCTTGGGTTAACGACAGAATCTGGACCAAGATAAAGACGGACAACACGGTGTATCACACAGACAACGACTTATTCGAGGCGCCGTCGAGGTGATGCAGACGGCGGCCACGCCACTCAATGCCTCCAATAGAGCCTTCATGTTCTATTGGAACAGCGTGCCTCTTCCCAACAACCCATCTCCGCGGTACATCGCCATCATGCACTTCGCCGAGCTACAAGTCCTGCCGCAAAATGTCATGCGCCAGTTCTACGTCGCTGTCCAGGACAAGAATATAAACATAAGCCCTTTGAGGCCAGAATACCTCCGCTCCAACGCCACCTACAACATGGAACCCTATCTGGACAGCTCCCAGTATAATGTCATCGTCCTCGACAACTCAACCCTGCCGCCGATGCCGTACATCAACGCTGCCGAGGTGTTCTCTATCATCTCTACCAAAACTGTTGGCACGGACTCCCAAGACGGTACGTTTTATAGACACGCTAGGGCGTCCCCAACAATGAGCTCTTAACTAATTTTTAGAATTTTTTATTAGAAAAATATATATAAAAGACAGATAACTCTTCAATTGTTGTTTTTAGGCTACTTCTTAGTTATCTCTTAGAATTGTTTACTAATTGATGTGATGGAGCTGACTCTTGCTAACTCTTCTTTAAAAGTCAGTATTGTCGCATCTCTTCTCTTTTTTAATAAACAATTCTATAAGATAGCTAAGAGGTAGCATAGAAGCAACTATTAAAAATTAGCTATCTCTTATATTTTTTTAATAAATAATTATAAAAGTTAGCTAAGAGACGACCATTAAAGATGATTTATAATAACTTCTGGATCTTTCGGCAATAAGACGGTACGTTTTATAGACACGTTATAATGACATCAGTCCAATTAACAGTGTCTGCTATCGCGGCGATCAAGGAGAAGTATGGTTTGCAGAAGAACTGGATAGGTGACGCGTGCCTCCCAAAGGCTTTCGCGTGGAATGGGCTGACATGCAGCTATGCCGATTCTGATCCTCCAAGTATAACCGGCGTGTAAGTAGCACTTCAGAATTATATAGATTACTACTGATATTCTCATGAAACTAATGTCAAGTGAAATGATAATTTTCTCCAAAAATGAAATAATAATCCAGACAACTGGTGTTGAACTGGTATTCTGCAGAAACCTGTCCTTCAGCGGCCTGAGCGGTGACATAACATCCTCATTCGCAAAGCTCAAGGCCGTCCAATATCTGTATGTGCAGCAACCTTTTAGTTGATCTTTGTCACAAACAAGACTAACATATCATTTTCCATTTGTTGTAGTGATCTTTCACACAACAACTTAACAGGCTCCATTCCTGATACCCTATCGCAATTATCTTCACTGACTGTTCTGTAAGTCTGGTAGTTTACTTTTTTATTCTTTCCATGGATACTCTTACCACTGACATCAATTGCATTTGGTTTCTACCAGAGATGTGACTGGCAACCAGCTCAATGGGTCGATTCCCTCTGGACTTCTCAAAAGAATTCAAGATGGATCCCTAACTCTAAAGTCGCTTCCATGCTCTTACTTTTGTTCAAGCAATCATACTTTTTTATTTGTGAATGTCAGTCTGATTAAAAATATTCATCTGGTTGCAGATATGGAAACAATCCAAACATCTGCACCAACGCCGACTCATGTGACACAACAACACGGAGGAACCGCAAGCTCTCCATCTACTATGTTGCTATCCCTGTAGTTCTGGTCGTGGTGATAGTATTAGTTGTTGTACTACTCTGCCGCATCTTAAGACGACAAAAGCAAGGTGATGCATCTGCTGTCCGTCTGACAATTCCCCCATCTCAATTCCAAAACACCAAACTGACGTTGTTTTTGTACCACTGCCATTCAGGACCAACAAACAACGTCGTGAAGCCTTTAAATGATACGCCGATGAGCCGTGTGTCGACAGGCGACGCGGCGTACGAGCAAAGCTCGTTGAATCTTGAGAACCGACGGTTCACATACAAGGAACTAGAGACAATCACGAATAACTTCCGGCACGTGCTTGGTCGGGGAGGATTCGGTTTCGTTTATGACGGCTTCTTGGAGGATGGCACGCAGGTAGCAGTCAAGCTACGTTCTGATTCATCCAATCAAGGAGTCAAGGAATTCCTCGCAGAGGTAGGATTTTATTCAGAGTTTGCAGAAAGATACCCACAGGAAATTTGTAGTAAAATTTGACTGGTCATGATCACATCTTCAGGCTCAGATCTTGACGCGCATTCATCACAAGAATCTGGTGTCCATGATAGGTTACTGTAAGGACGGGGAGTACATGGCGCTTGTCTACGAATACATGTCAGAAGGCACCCTTCAAGAGCACATAGCAGGTATGTAAAGTTATTTAGTAGTTCAGCATCTCAGCATTGTATGGTACGTTACTGTAACACTCCAATCTGCCAAAATGATGTTCCACTTACAGGAAATGATCGCAACAGAAGGTTGTTAACCTGGAGACAAAGGCTCAGAATTGCCCTGGAATCAGCGCAAGGTTAGAATATACTTACACGCCTAGAAGGGTGCACGGCATGCACCGCAAATTTGGGTTCCTGTATATCAATAAAATTTAACTATATATTACTAATGTTGTCTTATTAATTTATTCTCTCCTTATTATTTTTACTATTCTACGACTACTATGCCTTTGATGTGGCCAATCTTAGCCTGAGAGCATTTTAATCACCCCTTTTCATGTAAATTCAACTTTAAAATGGAGGATGATGGGTAATTTATAAGGGCCCAGCTATTTAGCACCCTGGGTGCTAAATAAGCATTTAGCGCCCCAGCCAGCTTAGCACAGAAACCAGGCGGAGCTTCGTAACCCATCCGCAACCATAAAATTTTGCAAGTTTGGTTCCCGCAACCGTAAAACTATTATGTGACACGGTGATTCTTATCCCTGTCAAAGCATCCCACAACCGTAAATGTTTTCCACCTCGATTTTTTTAACCACGAGCGCGTCCTGCTGCTGGAGTAAAATTTTAATGGTTCAGGTCCGTTTCTCCCAGGACTTCGGCATTAAACGAGTCTTTCTAGTGAAGTCAAGCCATAAAACTTTGACTGTGTTTAGGTGGTGTGTTTCTAAAGTAACTCATCTGTACAACTTTTCTTGCAACCATAAATCATTTTAGTTGCTTCCCGTAAGCGTAAATGTTTGTTCCACATTGTGTACAAACCATAAAATGTGGGTTGTTACAACCATAAATATTTATTCCTTGAGGACATGTCTTCCACGTCTGTCGGAGGTCTGGTGGCCCTTGAAGCAAAGATGGCACATAATATTTTTTATTCTCTTTGTGAAATATAAATCGCTATAGGCAAACGCATGCTACTTAGAATCATCGATCAGGGTTTGTCCTGTAAATTTTTTATCACAATATGGTGTATGTTATTGGCCGTGTAGACTGGAGCCAGCAGAAGTAAAAATTTGGCACAAAGGATTTTGCCAAAAGTATAAATGCAATGCGAAACCAGAACATGATATACTCCCACATGACCATGATTTCTGACAGTTCATATGTCTTCTGACCATAGATTAATCATTATTTCTAAAAAATGTGAAAAAAAATCATGTGATGTCCTATGGAGGGGTCCAGCCTGCAGAACAACCTTTGCTCGGTATCCTCTGGAGTACAAAGAAGCTCCTGGTGGAAGCTTTTGCAGCGGCTGTTTTGCAGCAGCTACAGTGTTTCAGTTATTTTTTCTACAGCCGCTACAGTGTTTCTGCAGCAGCTACAATGTTTGCAGTTATTTTTCTGCAGCCGCAGCCGCAGCTGCAGCCAGGCGAACAGGCTGATTCTAACTAACCATGCCTACTTGATTTGCCGCTGACACTCGCACCTGCACAAATCCAAAG
The DNA here is from genome assembly GCA_000970635.1 of Eragrostis tef. Taxonomy (NCBI): domain Eukaryota; kingdom Viridiplantae; phylum Streptophyta; class Magnoliopsida; order Poales; family Poaceae; genus Eragrostis; species Eragrostis tef. Next base: position 89,294 of record LAPY01001300.1, read on the forward strand.
CAAAAATGATATACAAAACCAGAAACTGCAGCTATGAAAAAAGTCAAAACTTTAAACAAGAATATGAAGGCCTAGTACAAAGTTATTAAGCATCAGGTGCGCACCAAAATCAGATTAACACATTGTAATATTACAAAAATAGACCTTATATCAAGAGTGATAAATGAAAAAAAATAGCCATATGTTCTTGATACTCAAAGTATCAAATGAAAATTTGTTAGGAAACTTTTTAAACAAAACAAATCTGGGAGGGAAACAAAAAAAAAACAGGCATGGCACCTGAAGATAATTTTACTATTATACGGTTAGCGTCAATAAATTCTATGGTTGGGGATGATGTGTAGATAATAGTACAGTCGAGAACAGTGGAAAAAATAGCATGTTCTGGTTAGGAGAACACATCCTTGGTAGTGACAACGCACAAGGATAGGGTGTCACATGAAAGAGACATGTACAAGTAAAAAATAAATTAAACTAGAGGACTTATATGCCGACACCAGCGTCAATTGAACACAACAGTAGGTGATGGTAGATAGACTAATGCATCAATTGCAGTAAGTCTGAATAAAAAATGTTGTGGATGAGTCTATCACCTATATTCTCAACAGGAAACGGAACAAAATCCTTTCCCTAGCTACTTCAAAATATAGGCTATGGTCATGCGATCATCCCTCAAATTCCTAGTGTGCTAAAAACAGGGCTTGTCACATAAGAAAGAGGTAAATTGGAGAGGTAATGCAGTCACATATAGTTGCTTCATTGTCAGCCATCTGTTAAAATTCACCAATCATTATTTATAAATTATAAATGGATTCTTGATTCAGCAAGTATTGCAGTGTGCTATGATAAGAAACAAATAAAATGTTGTGTGAAACTATAGACTGAATTATCATGCTGCTTGCATATATACACTTTCAAAGCCACAATGATTCAATAAACGGTAACCAATTTTGAGAGCTAGCTATTTGCATCCATTAGTCGGTGAAATTAAAAAACAAAGAAATAAAATTAAGGATGCTGTAATGCAGAGAACAGCTAATAAGTGATTCATAGCTCTGCAAAAAATGAGGGGACTCAAAATTATCACCTGGACTATGGAGCTTGAATGCCTCCCAACCACTAAAAAATCAAAAAGGGCCTCTTAATGGATGAGTCTACCAAACTCCTATATTCTCAGCAAGAAACGGAACAAAATCCTTTCACTAGATACTTCTAATATGCTATGGTCATACGGCCGTCCCTCAAGTTCGTAGCGTGCTGAGAACAAAGCTTCTAAAAAAACAAAGAAGTCAAATGGAGATGTACACAAGTGAAGCATTAAGCAAAAAATCATTCAGCAGATACAAACCTAGGTACTCACAACAACCATGAATCGTAATCAATTTTCAGACCTAGCTATTTACTAATTACAACAATTATTTGGTGAAATAAAAAAACACAGAAATCAAATTCAGGATGCTCCAATGCATAAACCAGCTGATAAGTGCCTCATAGCTCTCGAAAAATGAGGGGACTTGAAATCATCACCTGCACTATGAAGTTTGGATGCCTCCCAACCTCAGAAATCTCATCAAGGGCCTCTTGGTCAATGCACTATCACCATTTTTCATTAGCAACCGTCCCTTCTACACATAAACAAGCACTGAGCTCGAACCCACAAACGAAATCCATTTATCCCTAGACGTGAAACCAAGGGAATCCAGCATAGAGGGAATTCAGATATGCTTACATGTGTAGTGGAGCCTTGGACCCCACGAATCAAGCCCCAGGTCCACACAATTTACTCCAACACACGCTGTTCTGTTCTGTGAAAAAAACATGAATCGAAGGAACTAGAAAATAAAACCCAATTGCGACATGGACATAAGAGGAGAAATGCATGCTCACCACAGGAAATCCATAGTTGCAGGCGGCCTCTTGCTTGCTTGTAGATGAAACTCGCATGGGGATCGGATGAAGGATGAAGACGGATCCATGAGCTGCAAGCCTGCAACTGCTGCGAGGTCTCCCCGAAAGAAAATAAGTGCGGGTAATTAAGGGATTACCTTCCGCACGGCCTCGTTATTCGCAGCCCCGTGCTAGCTCGATGCTGCCCGGCACGGACGCCGCGGCCCCGGCGCACGGTTGACGTCGCCGGCCTTGGTCGCCGCTGCCTCGCGCGCCGGGGCCGCCGAATCGCAGGTCCTGCCGGTGGTACAGTAACTGCCGGGGGTGTGCCGCCTGAGAGCAGGCCCAATGGTCGGCGAATCGACCATTGTGTCAGCCTTTTGCTTCATCGGGTGAGGGTGCGGCTCGGCGCTGC
>LAPY01001301.1:16362-27553 GCA_000970635.1 Eragrostis tef
ATGCAGGAAGGAGTCATTTTCGGAGTAGTGGTGACCAGCATGACGAAACGCTGGTGCGGGTTAGGCTCGCCAGTGTTCACCAAAACCGACCCCATGGCCAGGTCAGTGATCTTGTTCTTCTCGCGGTCAAGGTTCGCCAGGTTAGCAGGAGCTGCCGCAATGCAGTTAAAAAAGTCTTGGAACGCCGGCAACATGGGGTTGGAGATGTCCCCAGCACCAGCATCCTTCTCCTCGTTCATATCTTCCATCATTTCCTCAGGTTCCAGTGACAGTGCTGCCAGTGGTGTCGCAGGAGCAACACCGTCACCAGACCCCAAAGAGAGCCCCTCAACAAGAGGACCATCCTCAACATCAAGGACAGGAGCAGCAACATCAATATCAACCAGAGGAGCAACATCTGGAGAGGGCACTGCCAAGGGTGCAGCAGGGACAACGCCCTCTCCAGCCTCATTCATGTCATTATCTTCCACCAATTCTCCCAGCTCATGGGGCAGCAGAACGTCCTCAACTTGATCCAATTGTGCGTCCCCTAGCCTTGACGCCGCTTGCGATGAACGGGATCGCCGTGCCCAGCAGCAGAACAGCGACTCCAGGCCAGCGCCGCCTCTACGTCTCCCCAAGGAGGAGGATCGATCGGGAGGGGAATAGGCATGGAGAGCTACGTGGGTTTTTCCCTTCCCCTCTCCCTAGTCTGAAACAGACTCCATAAAGGCCAGGTTTGATGCTTACAAAGCCCACTAATTAGGCCCAAAACGAATTTAGGTTGAATTAGATTTTCTGCCCAAAACGAATTTAGGCTGAATTTAGACTTCTCTTAAATTTCTTTATGTAGAAGAGGGTGAGATGCGAAGCTTCTGATATACGTACCTTTGAAAGACAAATCTGGTTGACTATATCAGATTACTTGATTAAACTGGCTACGGCAATAGCAATTATCAATGTACTCTCTGCTATTTTCTTTATATCGAACTAAAGGTAACTGTATGTCCGTGGGTTGTGCCCATGAGAAGGCAAAGAAAAAAATTGACGTTTGCGTCACCTGCAAATTTGACGTTTGCGTCACCTGCATGCATGAATGGATAACAATTAACAAAGGAATCAGAACTATTCAATTGAATGCACTGAAATATTAACTATTCAATTGGCGAGAGTGTGAGATCGATCGGATACCTTCTCTCTCTTTTATTCTTTCTCTATCGTCTTCTTCATGTTTTTTCTTCGTACGTCTGGCCTCTGCACCTGCCTGCTCGAAACCAATTCATAGTAGGAGCCGGGGCGAATCGCAGCCACATCTTCCTCGTTACTGCCTGTGGCGATCAATCGGCCTGGAGCTTGTGTTTGACTATGGATGATTTAGTGCCTCCGTTTCCGGCCTTAAAGCTCTTGCATTTTTTTCTTCGGTGCGTCCGCATCCAGCCTTAAGCTCGCGTTTACCATGGATTCCATCTCTGTGCGTCCAAGTGTCCAGCCTTGATGAGCATGTCGCGATCATGCGACCTCTGCATCCGGCCTTGAGCACGGAGTTCGCCAAGTGTCTAGTGGCATGACCACTGCGTATCTTGCATCTCCACACCGTGTGGCTCCTGCTCCGTTTTGTGCGTAACCCTAGTGCCGTTTCCACGCTACAGATAGAGAAAACAGAAGGAAGCGGAGAGAGAGAGAGAGGAGAGGATAGAATAGATAGGAGATCTACTTGAGGAAGTCACGTCCGTGGAAATCATACCAACCGTAGATCTCAACATTAAAGGCCAAATGTTTCGTTTTTTTGGTAATTTTTAGAACCTTTTTTCTGATTAATGTGGAGGCCTCAAATGGAGCCTCCAATTAGATAAGACTAGGCCGTCAACCCGTGTAATATTGCACGGGCTAGCTATTTATACATTTTAGTTATAAGAAACATAAGTGTTCCCAGATTTCTTATATTTGGACATAGGATGATTTTTTTTTCAACTACCATCAGTGGTACTACCATTATAACTTAATTAGTAAAAAAATGGTACCACTGAAAATCATTTTTCTTGTACCATCTCTATGATAATGAAATGATTCATCCTATCTAAACTCTCTGTTGCAATCAGAGATAAGTATAGAGAGTATATTGTCTAAAACTTTGTTCATCATTCATTTTACCACATATCCATTCTGACTTTTATTTAATCAAAAAATGGTTTTCTCAAGGCGATGATTGATGAAGTTTTGGTCTTACCACTTTCATATCTCTCACAGCTTTAGCACACTTGAGAAAGTGTCGAATCATCTAAAACACACTGGCAAAATCGAATTCGTCTAGAACACACTATGATTTCGTGGTAATTGCCATTAAAATACTATTTTTGGCTGAAATGGGTGAGAGAGTATTTTCTAAATGACAGTGATGCCCCTAGACTTCAGCTTGTTATTCGTCCGCCGCTGCGAAATCCATTGATGCCAGCGAACTCATCATGCCTCCGCGACTCCTGTCCCCTCCTGCCCCCGTGTCACGCAGGAAGGGCCAGTCGTCGCCGTCAAGCTCGCCACCCATGGCTGCCCATTCACCAACACGAATCGAGGAGGCGATCCGTCCGCCGGCGAGCTCGATTATTCGTTTGATTGGGGTGGTGGTGAGCTTGGCTTCCACTTCCCGACTCCCCCATGTTGTGCTCAAGCTGGTCCCCTTGAGCTCAGCTCGTGCTCCCTCCTTCCCTCGACCTTGCCTGCCCCGAGGTGCGCCGCCTGACGACGCCGAGCTTGCTGCTTGTGTGATGTGCTTGCTTGCTGCTACGACTGCCCTATGATGTGTGCGTGTGTGCTTGCTTGCTCGCTGCTGCGGGCGTCTGCTTGCTGCGAGCTCCGATAGAATAGATAGGAGATCTACTTGAGGAAGTCACGTCCGTGGAAATCATACCAACCGTAGATCTCAACATTAAAGGCCAAATGTTTCGTTTTTTTGGTAATTTTTAGAACCTTTTTTCTGATTAATGTGGAGGCCTCAAATGGAGCCTCCAATTAGATAAGACTAGGCCGTCAACCCGTGTAATATTGCACGGGCTAGCTATTTATACATTTTAGTTATAAGAAACATAAGTGTTCCCAGATTTCTTATATTTGGACATAGGATGATTTTTTTTTCAACTACCATCAGTGGTACTACCATTATAACTTAATTAGTAAAAAAATGGTACCACTGAAAATCATTTTTCTTGTACCATCTCTATGATAATGAAATGATTCATCCTATCTAAACTCTCTGTTGCAATCAGAGATAAGTATAGAGAGTATATTGTCTAAAACTTTGTTCATCATTCATTTTACCACATATCCATTCTGACTTTTATTTAATCAAAAAATGGTTTTCTCAAGGCGATGATTGATGAAGTTTTGGTCTTACCACTTTCATATCTCTCACAGCTTTAGCACACTTGAGAAAGTGTCGAATCATCTAAAACACACTGGCAAAATCGAATTCGTCTAGAACACACTATGATTTCGTGGTAATTGCCATTAAAATACTATTTTTGGCTGAAATGGGTGAGAGAGTATTTTCTAAATGACAGTGATGCCCCTAGACTTCAGCTTGTTATTCGTCCGCCGCTGCGAAATCCATTGATGCCAGCGAACTCATCATGCCTCCGCGACTCCTGTCCCCTCCTGCCCCCGTGTCACGCAGGAAGGGCCAGTCGTCGCCGTCAAGCTCGCCACCCATGGCTGCCCATTCACCAACACGAATCGAGGAGGCGATCCGTCCGCCGGCGAGCTCGATTATTCGTTTGATTGGGGTGGTGGTGAGCTTGGCTTCCACTTCCCGACTCCCCCATGTTGTGCTCAAGCTGGTCCCCTTGAGCTCAGCTCGTGCTCCCTCCTTCCCTCGACCTTGCCTGCCCCGAGGTGCGCCGCCTGACGACGCCGAGCTTGCTGCTTGTGTGATGTGCTTGCTTGCTGCTACGACTGCCCTATGATGTGTGCGTGTGTGCTTGCTTGCTCGCTGCTGCGGGTGTCTGCTTGCTGCGAGCTCCCGACCTGTTCAGGCGACGAAATGGAAGCTATCTAACCGTGAGTATGTTCAAGGAATCAAGGATCAAGCAATTCCTACAGCGTCATGGCCGCGCCAAGCACAGCATCTCGTCCCTGCTCTTCCTTGAGCTGCTCCCGGACGGTTCCATTCTTGAAGCACGGCAGTGGGGCACGGCGTCACGCGGTGTTTTGATTTTTTGGTTTAGATTGTCGGTGTTCTGATTTGGGGGAGAGAGAAGAGAGTGGGTTGAACTTGAAGCAAGCAACAATCGGATGGGAGAAAGAAAGATGGCCGGTAGTTTGTGAAAGAAGGGCAGAACAGTCATTGTACTCATCTCTATAGTATCTTAATGGACACGGTGTGTTCCAGACAGTTGACATAAAATCGTAGTGTGTTCCAGACGAATTTGATTTTGACAGTGTGTTTAAGATGATTCCACACATTCTTAGTGTGCTCCAGACAAATTTGCCTTAATTGTATAACTGGCGGTAAAAGATTCTATATTTTACCATGAACATATATAATGCTAGGTTGGTATATAAGCATCAATCTTATCGCAAAATAGACTATTTTGGTGACAGAGTATGTAAAATGGTTAATTCAAACATTTTAATGTAAAATTTCATACTTTTTTATCTATAGTTTGTATACAACCCACAGGATAGACTTCTATCCGTATACGGGACAGGCTAGACTGCTACAGGTCCGATTGGAGCGTCCGACTTTAATAAATATCATTATCAGGCCATTAAATCTTGAACTCACATTCACATGTCCTTAGATCAAAGTAGTCGAACAGGACTCGTACGTACTAATCCAGTCGGAGGTACAGTATTTTCCTTTCTATCGTATCATCAGTGGCACCTAGATATCATCTGCACGAAATTAGATACTTACTGTAAGTGTTAATTGGGAAGTGAACTGGCTGCACCTTTTTTATTTTTCTCATAGAAAGTTTAATATAGTGTAGAAAATCAGCTTTGTCTGTTATGTTGATCTTAGCTTATTAGTTTGATTTTTTTCTGATGAAAGGTGTGTTTTCTTTATTCATATGAAATCTTTTAAAAGAAAAGGAATGAGAGGATCTGATTACCTTAAAATTTGAAGCCGCATCAATACTTCTACTCTGCCAACATCCTGTTTGCTATCTGCAAGATCTTCATATACATATATGGCCGATGTGTTCCATCAAGCACGGCTTGCAACTTTGCGATCCTGCTTGTATGCTGATACTACTGAGACGATCTAATTAGTGTCTCGAAGATGTTGGCAGTTCTCATCTTGTTTTCATTCACCAGATTCACATTCGTTCATTGACCTTCTCAGAAATTGACGCTCCAATCTTTCTTCTTCTTCACATCATGGCTGACTGTAGGTGCCCTTCATCATCAGATCACCAAAATTTGCTATTACGATAGCAGTAGCTCCTCTATCCTGCACCCGTGTAGTCACTTTGGACATGTTCGACGGATTCCTCACCAGGATGCGCCGCCCGGCCATCTGGCCGTAAGATGTGTTCGCGCTCCTCGTTATGCCTCATTGTAGATTAGCGTAAGATGGTTTATGCGCGAAGAGATATACGCGGCGTGGAGAACAGAACACCTCAGAGTCCATTGACTTCACGTGGAAGATAAATACCATCTGCTGACGTACTCTGTACGTGATTTGGTGGTTTTCTTTTTTACATTGGCGATGGCTGATAACTTAGGGAAAAAACTGTTAGGGATATTTTGGACTAACGATTTTATAATGGCATAGGTGGGTAATTTCAGAAGAGATCAAATCCAATGGCTATTATTAGATTCTACCCGATTGATGGCCAGGTCTTTTGCTTTTATCTGGTAATTTCTAGAATTTTTCTCCCAATTAACGTGGAGGTTTCAAAAGGAGCCTACGCGGCGTGGAGAACAGAACACCTCAGAGTCCATTGACTTCACGTGGAAGATAAATACCATCTGCTGACGTACTCCGTATCTGATTTGGTGGTTTTCTTGCTTACATTGGCGATGGCTGATAACTTAGGAAAAAAAAAACTGTTAGGGATATTTTGGAGTAACGATTTTATAATGGCATAGGTGGGTAATTTCAGAAGAGATCAAATCCAATGGCTATTATTAGATTCTACCCGATTGATGGCCAGGTCTTTTGCTTTTATCTGGTAATTTCTAGAATTTTTCTCCCAATTAACGTGGAGGTTTCAAAAGGAGCCTACGCGGCGTGGAGAACAGAACACCTCAGAGTCCATTGACTTCACGTGGAAGATAAATACCATCTGCTGACGTACTCCGTATCTGATTTGGTGGTTTTCTTGCTTACATTGGCGATGGCTGATAACTTAGGAAAAAAAAAACTGTTAGGGATATTTTGGAGTAACGATTTTATAATGGCATAGGTGGGTAATTTCAGAAGAGATCAAATCCAATGGCTATTATTAGATTCTACCCGATTGATGGCCAGATCTTTTGCTTTTATCTGGTAATTTCTAGGATTTTTCTCCCGATTAACGTAGAGGCCTCAAAAAGAGCCTCTAATTAGTAAATATAAGATAAGATAAGATGCTTCACTATATTCCTCTTCGATGACGACCACGGGAAGCTCTCCGGCCACCGTTCGCGACATTCGGCGCAGACGGTCCAGCGTCCATGCTCGCCATCGACACGTCTAACCCGCCGACGTGCAGAGCCAGGATATATAAGTATCCGGACTACAACCTCCGCGTCACCAACAGCGAGCATCTCACCGAGCTCAAGGACAAGCTCACCAGAATATATCTGTGAGCAGCCCCACACATCCTCTCATGCATGCAGTGCAGCTCTTAATTAAGCCATCGTTTTGTTGCATTTCGTTCCAACTTTGCTCTGTCACTGCCATCTTGGAGAAAAAAAATGTAAATCAAGAACCGCTACATACATGCACCTCGACGAGGAGCTCCTCAGCTGCACAGCCCTCAGCCTCAGCCAAGGAGCTCGCCGAGAACAACCGCGGCGCGCACGTGCTCGTGGCGTGCTCCGACTCTCCGAGCTCACGCTCGTCGCGTTCTACGGGCCAGAGGAGGGCTGCGGGATCTTCGGCGACGGAGCCGGCGCCGTCGTGGTCGGCGGAGACCCCGTCGTCGACGCCGCCGAACACCTTCTGTTCGAGATGATCTTCGCCTCGCAGACCACCGTGCTGGAGACCAAGGACGCGATCGCCATGCGCATCACGAGCGGTGGCCTCGACTTCCGCATCTCCAGCCAGGTGCCCCGGCTGCTGGGTTACACCATCGAACGCTGCCTGTAATGGAATGACCTCTTCGACGCGATCCACCCTGGCGGGCGCGCGATCCTGGACCACATCGACAGCCTGCTCGGGCTCGGCGCGGGGAAGCTGGCAACGAGCCGGCACGTGCTGCGCGAGTTCAGCAACATGAGCGGCGCCACGGTGATCTTCGTGCTTGACGAGCTGCGACGCCGCCGTCAGGCCTGAGCGGGGTTGATGATGGCGTTTGGACCGGGGATCACTATTGAGACGATCGTGCTGCACGCAGCAAGGAACCCGGAGGGAAATTACTAACTCTCAAAGTACTGGCTGCTACCTCTTCCGTGGCCTATGCATACAGGATACAGCCCGATAATGGAATCTGATATAGTCTGGTCCTGCTAAACACTCTCTAATGTGGATCGGGGTGCTATGTTATTAGGCAATTAATTATTATCCGCGTATAGCTTCTTGTCATGATTGTTCGGTTTTATACTAACACGCAATAAAAAAAGTGACTCATACGGTCATACCTGATTTGTATGTGTTAGTATAACAAAAAAAGAAATAGCAACGGGAGCAACAGTTGAAAAACGAAGCTTTTCGTGGATTATATACGTTACTGTAGCAAAACTGTAGTTATAATGACATACTTTTGTATATCGTATGCCCTTTTATATTTTTGTTGTAATTTTGTATACACATATTATGCTGCATCTCGATCGTAGGAGCACGGGAGCATATTTCAAGACGTACGATCGGGAGGTACGATATACCATTTATTATAACTGAAATATGCTGTAGGACTAATTAGCTATGGTTGTACAGACGATGAGATGATTTTGTTGCTCATGCCGTGATTACGAGTTGTACGCTAAATCGTATGCATGTCCAAAGAAGGCCTACATTTTCCCCTTTCAAAACTCAAACCTAGTGATACCACATCACATTTTGGAAAAAAAAAGGTTCCTTGAAATTGGAAACGAGTTAAAAATCTAGAACAGAACCGAAATATGAACTGAGGGGAAAAGAGAAGGATTACACCATCGAACGCTGCCTGTAATGGAATGACCTCTTCGACGCGATCCACCCTGGCGGGCGCGCGATCCTGGACCACATCGACAGCCTGCTCGGGCTCGGCGCGGGGAAGCTGGCAACGAGCCGGCACGTGCTGCGCGAGTTCAGCAACATGAGCGGCGCCACGGTGATCTTCGTGCTTGACGAGCTGCGACGCCGCCGTCAGGCCTGAGCGGGGTTGATGATGGCGTTTGGACCGGGGATCACTATTGAGACGATCGTGCTGCACGCAGCAAGGAACCCGGAGGGAAATTACTAACTCTCAAAGTACTGGCTGCTACCTCTTCCGTGGCCTATGCATACAGGATACAGCCCGATAATGGAATCTGATATAGTCTGGTCCTGCTAAACACTCTCTAATGTGGATCGGGGTGCTATGTTATTAGGCAATTAATTATTATCCGCGTATAGCTTCTTGTCATGATTGTTCGGTTTTATACTAACACGCAATAAAAAAAGTGACTCATACGGTCATACCTGATTTGTATGTGTTAGTATAACAAAAAAAGAAATAGCAACGGGAGCAACAGTTGAAAAACGAAGCTTTTCGTGGATTATATACGTTACTGTAGCAAAACTGTAGTTATAATGACATACTTTTGTATATCGTATGCCCTTTTATATTTTTGTTGTAATTTTGTATACACATATTATGCTGCATCTCGATCGTAGGAGCACGGGAGCATATTTCAAGACGTACGATCGGGAGGTACGATATACCATTTATTATAACTGAAATATGCTGTAGGACTAATTAGCTATGGTTGTACAGACGATGAGATGATTTTGTTGCTCATGCCGTGATTACGAGTTGTACGCTAAATCGTATGCATGTCCAAAGAAGGCCTACATTTTCCCCTTTCAAAACTCAAACCTAGTGATACCACATCACATTTTGGAAAAAAAAAGGTTCCTTGAAATTGGAAACGAGTTAAAAATCTAGAACAGAACCGAAATATGAACTGAGGGGAAAAGAGAAGGAACTTGAAAAAAAAAACTCAATACGCTTTTGTTGATTATCTTGTGGTCAAACTCTAGTACAGAGTTAGAGCGTACAAATTCGAAGACATCAAAAAAATGAAAATGAACAATAAAGTGAGGTATGGCTCATGCAATGATATCGCAAGGAACATCGACATCAATGTTGTCATGGTGACTGAGATTTTGTAAATCTTTCTATTAACCCATCTCTCCCTCATGCACTCTATCTATATATATGTTGGGATAGCTATTTATGTCGGCATGGTGTCCTCACCGACGTTGCTGGTGGCATGTATGCTTGTAACTATTGATGCAATCAATAGTTGTACAGTATGCAATTAAAAAAGGAAAATCAACATGAATTTCAGACTTTCTACCGTTACAAGCATACTGTACAACTATTGAATTTCAGAAAATCTGAAATTCAACTTGATTTTCCTTTTATTAATTGCATCCTGTACAAATATTCATTGCATCAATAGTTACAAGCATCTCCGTACATGGAAGGAAATAATATATATGGGAAGATGGAGGAACAAAACTCAAACCTAGTGATACCACATATCATATTTGGGAACTAAAAAAAAAAGTTCCTTGAAATTGGAAACGAGTTAAAAATGTAGAAACATAACCGAAATGAACTGAGGGGAAAAGAGAGGGAACATGTGGTAAAAAACTCGATACGCTTGTGTGTTGATTATCTTGTAGACAAACTGATCTAGTATGGAGTTAGAGCGAGCAAATTCGAAGACTTTACCAAAAAAATTAAAATGAACAATAAGTGAGGTATGGGTCATGCAATGATCCCAAGCCGCAAGGAACATCGACATCAATCTTGTCATAAAAAAAAAGTCGGCCTGCGGGGGTATGACGGCCACCGGACATTTCTTACAAAGAATGAACTTTTCACACGGAGCGAGAAAACCCGCGAACATTCCTCCGCACTCATACATATGGACTCAGCTGGTCGATGAGAATCGATGCGAATGCTTAACCTGTGCTTTGTGTGTGGAGGAGCGACGGGATTTTTTTTGTGCGGCACTGTACTGGGTGCCGCGGCTCAAACCTGTGTGGAAAAGCTCCTTGAGCTTACGCTCTGACCAGCAAGCAGGCCTCACGAGCGTTGGCATCAATGTTGTCATGATGACTGAGATTTTGTAACTCTCTCTCTATATATATATTAACCAATCTCCCTCATGCACCCTATCCATGTTCGACCGGTATATATGGCGCTCTCGCCGATGTTGTTGCTGGTAGCATGTATGGTGGTAACGACGCTGATCACCATTCACGACGTCCTGCGTCGTCGTAAGCGGATGATGATCAAAAGAGTCGACATTCCGGTGCTGCCCCCTGGCCCCATGGGTCTCCCCCTCGTCGGGGTCACCCTGAGCTTCGTCGGCCCATTCGCCCGCCATATCCCACCACACCGCGTAATCGCGCGCCTCGCCGAGACCTACGGGCCCGTGATGCGGTTCCGGGCGGGCACGGGCGGCAGCAGCTTCGTGGTGGTGTCGTCCCGCGGCGCGGCGCGGGAGGCCCTCGTCGGCGCGGCCCTCGCAGCGCGCGCCCTGGCGCACAGCTCGGAGTCCGTGTTCTTCGTCCCGACCTCCATCCCGCTGTGGAAGCCGCACCGCGACGCCATCAGCGCACACCTCTTGTCAACCGGCCGCCGGACGCGGCGCGTCCGCGACGCCCAGGCCCGCAGGCTCGCCGAGCGCGTCAGAAGGGCGTGCTCCGGCGGCGCGCCCGTCCGGGTCGGGGACGCCGTGTTCCGCGCGGTGCTCGACGTCGTGTCCAACGTGCTCTTCTCCGAAGACGTGGCGGGGTCGCGTGTGCGGGCGCAGGGAGGAGGGCGGTCGACGTCGACGTTCCAGGAGCTCATGGCGGGTTGATCTGCTCGGC
>LAPY01001301.1:44096-88555 GCA_000970635.1 Eragrostis tef
GGGGTGGATTGAACCAATCAATAGTTTGGATGAGTAAATCAGACTAATAATTGGTTTAGAGGGTTAAGTGAACAACATTGATACTTGAAGGTAGTAAAATGGACTTGTCCCTAAAATTTATCTTTCCAACGGGTACTTATATTATATGCTCAAAATGGACTTCATATATAAGACTCATGAGGTTTATAGTTAAAAATTGCACACTGTAATGCAGACTTTACATTCCTTGTTTTGGTGTACTTAGTGTTGAAATGTTTACATTGAGATCCATCGGCAGGGGGCCGAAGCTTATCATCCTTCTTGTGCCATGTAACAGTACTTCTATTCTTAGGGCTGACAAACAAGTGCTCCAAGCATTTCACCACCCGGTAGGTGCCCCCTCATGAGGGCAAGAATCTCTCTTTCATTGTCATGACTGACTGGCAACACTACTACTCCTTTATCTTCCGATTCTTCCCTCGCCATCTATATGTAGGAAAGCCAGCAAGTAGTTCTACTACCAAACACTCAAACCAGTCTTTTCAAGTAAGGTAGCTAAGCCTAGCTAAGTGCCTGAGCAAAAACTCAAAACACATAATGGCCGTGCATTCGCAAAATATTGCTCTGGTTGGCGGCAAGTCTAACACCGAGATAGCGGTCGACCTATCTCCATGGTTGCTCAAGTACAAGGATGGCCGTGTAGAGCGGCTGGCGGCCAGCACCTTTGTGCCGCCCTCTGAGGCGCCAGGGCCAACCGGTGTTGCAACGAGGGACGTTGTCATCGACCCTTGCACCGGCGTGTCCGTGCGCCTCTTTCTTAATGTTGCGGCAGCTGCGACTGGCAGGAGGCTCCCGCTCATCATCTACTTCCACGGTGGCTCATTTTGCACCGGGAGTGCCTTCTCCAAATTGTTCCACCGTTACGCCACCTCCCTCTCCGCGCGCGCCGAGGCGCTCGTCGTGTCCGTGGATTACCGGCTGGCGCCAGAGCATCCCGTTCCCGCGGCCTACGACGATGCCTGGACGGCGCTCCGGTGGGTGTCAGCGCTCTCCGATCCATGACTTGATGACCATGCCGATCCCAAGCGCATGTTCCTTGCCGGCGAGAGCTGCGGCGGCAACATTGCGCACAACATGGCGACGCGGGCCGGCACCCCCGACGGCGACGGCATCGACATCGAGGGCCTGATCCTCATGCAGCCATACTTCTGGGGTACCAAGCGTCTGCTGTCCGAGATAGACGGCTCCGTGGGTATGTTCTCTCCCGAGAAGGTGGATAAACTCTGGCCGTTTGTCACGGCAGGCGCGGCCGGCAACGACGACCCCTGCGTCAATCCGCCGGCGCACCAGGTCGTGATGCTTCCATGCCATCGTGCGCTGGTTGCTGTGGCATCCAAGGACGTGATGCGGGAGCGTGGGTGCCGTTACGCTGAACTTCTGCGCAAAGGGGAGAGGTGCCGTGAGGTGCATTTCGTGGAGTCGCAGGGTGAGGATCACGGGTTCCACCTCTACCGGCCAGGGCGCGCCAGCGCCGTGGAACTCATGAACAACGTCGTCGACTTCATCAACAGGACTACCACGGCGCCAATCGTCAGCGAAACAGAGCTCTTCCGCGTTGCCAGGACGCATGTGCATGCGCGGGAGGCCACGAACAAGGTATGCAGGGCCGTGCTTGGGCCAAAACCACCCAAATCGCGTTTTGGGCTCATATTGGGTGGATCCACTGCTTTCAAGCTGGGCCAGAAGGGCCCAGGTGTTACTACTGCAGCTCAGCTGGGGAGGGCCATGACCCCCAGAGCACATGGGTCACACTCTGATCTCAGTCTGAACTACTCGTAAGTATATCTCGTGTTTCTCAAATGGAACCTCTAATTATCATTTGTTGAATAAAGGGCATCCTCGGTTCTGCTTATTCGTACCGTATTAGAGCTTTCATGTTTCATACTGTGTGTTTAGTCATTTTGTTTCAGTTGTATGTGGAGAAGATATTTTTATGGAGCCGGATGTTGTGGAAGCTGATCCGGGTGTGGACAGCATTCCTGAATGTATCAAACTTTTTGTTGACTGCGATGCTGCAGCACACATCTTATCTTATATTTACTAATTAGAGGTTTTTTTTGAGGCCTCTACGTTAATCGGATGAAAATCTTAGGAATTCTCACAAAAAAACAAAACATCTGACCGTCTATTAGTCATGATGCAAGATTACAACCGTTTAGATCAAGAGACATACAACCACCTATCCATCGTACAACTCATGGACTCGGTAGACTCCTCCACGTGAACGAGAACAAGCGTTGAAAACCTAGACCGGCCGTTGTCATCATGGCATTCGGGAGATTGATGGCAAAGACCTAAACAAGTGGCGGCGACATGCGAGACAGTACGGCACCATGGCATAAGTACCTCCAAGTTATATCTACAGGTTATATTTACTAATTGGAGGCTTTTTTGAGGCCTCTACGTTAATCGGATGAAAATCTTAGGAATTCTCACAAAAAAACAAAACATCTGACCGTCTATTAGTCATGATGCAAGATTACAACCGTTTAGATCAAGAGACATATGACCACCTATCCATCGTACAACTCATGGACTCGGTAGACTCCTCCACGTGAACGAGAACAAGCGTTGAAAACCTAGACCGGCCGTTGTCATCATGGCATACGGGAGATTGATGGCAAAGACCTAAACAAGTGGCGGCGACATGCGAGACAGTACGGCACCATGGCATAAGTACCTCCAAGTTATATCTACAGGTTATATTTACTAATTGGAGGCTTTTTTGAGGCCTCTACGTTAATCGGATGAAAATCTTAGGAATTCTCACAAAAAAACAAAACATCTGACCGTCTATTAGTCATGATGCAAGATTACAACCGTTTAGATCAAGAGACATATGACCACCTATCCATCGTACAACTCATGGACTCGGTAGACTCCTCCACGTGAACGAGAACAAGCGTTGAAAACCTAGACCGGCCGTTGTCATCATGGCATACGGGAGATTGATGGCAAAGACCTAAACAAGTGGCGGCGACATGCGAGACAGTACGGCACCATGGCATAAGTACCTCCAAGTTATATCTACAGGTTATATTTACTAATTGGAGGCTT
The DNA here is from genome assembly GCA_000970635.1 of Eragrostis tef. Taxonomy (NCBI): domain Eukaryota; kingdom Viridiplantae; phylum Streptophyta; class Magnoliopsida; order Poales; family Poaceae; genus Eragrostis; species Eragrostis tef. Next base: position 47,193 of record LAPY01001301.1, read on the forward strand.
TTTTGAGGCCTCTACGTTAATCGGATGAAAATCTTAGGAATTCTCACAAAAAAACAAAACATCTGACCGTCTATTAGTCATGATGCAAGATTACAACCGTTTAGATCAAGAGACATATGACCACCTATCCATCGTACAACTCATGGACTCGGTAGACTCCTCCACGTGAACGAGAACAAGCGTTGAAAACCTAGACCGGCCGTTGTCATCATGGCATACGGGAGATTGATGGCAAAGACCTAAACAAGTGGCGGCGACATGCGAGACAGTACGGCACCATGGCATAAGTACCTCCAAGTTATATCTACAGGTTATATTTACTAATTGGAGGCTTTTTTGAGGCCTCTACGTTAATCGGATGAAAATCTTAGGAATTCTCACAAAAAAACAAAACATCTGACCGTCTATTAGTCATGATGCAAGATTACAACCGTTTAGATCAAGAGACATATGACCACCTATCCATCGTACAACTCATGGACTCGGTAGACTCCTCCACGTGAACGAGAACAAGCGTTGAAAACCTAGACCGGCCGTTGTCATCATGGCATACGGGAGATTGATGGCAAAGACCTAAACAAGTGGCGGCGACATGCGAGACAGTACGGCACCATGGCATAAGTACCTCCAAGTTATATCTACAGGTTATATTTACTAATTGGAGGCTTTTTTGAGGCCTCTACGTTAATCGGATGAAAATCTTAGGAATTCTCACAAAAAAACAAAACATCTGACCGTCTATTAGTCATGATGCAAGATTACAACCGTTTAGATCAAGAGACATATGACCACCTATCCATCGTACAACTCATGGACTCGGTAGACTCCTCCACGTGAACGAGAACAAGCGTTGAAAACCTAGACCGGCCGTTGTCATCATGGCATACGGGAGATTGATGGCAAAGACCTAAACAAGTGGCGGCGACATGCGAGACAGTACGGCACCATGGCATAAGTACCTCCAAGTTATATCTACAGGTTATATTTACTAATTGGAGGCTTTTTTGAGGCCTCTACGTTAATCGGATGAAAATCTTAGGAATTCTCACAAAAAAACAAAACATCTGACCGTCTATTAGTCATGATGCAAGATTACAACCGTTTAGATCAAGAGACATATGACCACCTATCCATCGTACAACTCATGGACTCGGTAGACTCCTCCACGTGAACGAGAACAAGCGTTGAAAACCTAGACCGGCCGTTGTCATCATGGCATACGGGAGATTGATGGCAAAGACCTAAACAAGTGGCGGCGACATGCGAGACAGTACGGCACCATGGCATAAGTACCTCCAAGTTATATCTACAGGTTATATTTACTAATTGGAGGCTTTTTTGAGGCCTCTACGTTAATCGGATGAAAATCTTAGGAATTCTCACAAAAAAACAAAACATCTGACCGTCTATTAGTCATGATGCAAGATTACAACCGTTTAGATCAAGAGACATATGACCACCTATCCATCGTACAACTCATGGACTCGGTAGACTCCTCCACGTGAACCTACAGGTCTACGACCATGGAGCCACCATGCCATGGTGACATCAACAGCTAGCCATGACGACCCAAAAGGCGTCATTGCTGCGAAGCCAGCGTTGAATCAGCTGTAGTTCGAGGCAAAACGGCGGCAGTGCTGCTCAATCCATGGAAGCCAAGGCACCAGAGGTCAAATGTTCGATACAAGAGCCGCCCTTCGTGCTGTCATTGGATTCTGAAAAGATAAGACAGAAGGCTGACGTGATGTTAGAAGGCACGGAGAGACCGATCTGTGATCATCGTGCATGAATACGTGATGTTGAGGCACATAGCGCTGTAGCAAACCATGAAGCCGGTGTACAGAGTAGGAGAATACGACACCACCCATCACGAAAACACTTTGTGGATTTGTCACATACAGGTTATATCCTTTTCTTTTACCTTTGGTTCTGTGTGACTCATGTGATTTGGATGTAGAAAATAAACAACAAACTGAGTTATTGATATAGTTATAAGACCGTTCAATAAAAAAGTCAAAAAAAATATTGAACACCAAAAGCTCCAACATCCAGCAATCGAATATCAAAAAGCTGAGGGAAGGTAGTGATACTTATGTTAGTGAACAAAGATGGTACTGCCGGATAGGAGCAAGGAGTTGTGGGGGCTAATGATGTCATGTTGGGAATAAACTCAGCTTTGCCAACATTGCATCATGATATGAGCTGATCGATGAAAACGCAACATGGATATAATAGGGATTGTAGACGGCAGAAATTAGTTCAAGACTGTAATTCCCTAGCTATTCAATTGCTGTGAATGCTTTTGGACAAGATCAAGTGGGCTATTCATTCCAGCGGATTTGAGATCCTGGAAGGTGGGTAGAAAAAACCGTGAATTGAGTGGTCATTGCTTCCTCCTTGGGATAAGCCACAGAATAGATCAGCCGGGTGAAGTGATATGATCTACAAGCTAGATTCGAAATCTTTTTTATTGAATGATTGAATTCATGTTTTCTAATTAAAAGTTTTATATTATAGCTATAGAAAATATCATGACAATTGATATCTCGCACGGGTTCACGGGCTAGTATAGTTTAATGGAAGTTTTTTCAGTTTCAAAAATCCAAGGAGCGCCTACAACAATTCACAATAAGGGGAATACATGCGTGACTGTTCCAACAATTCTAAATCTGAGCTCCCAAAATTCTCTCACTGCATGCAAAAATGGGTCTCCTGCAGCACGGCTCGTTGCGGAGGCTTGGCGGCCGTCCCCTTTGAAGGGCGACAACGCACGAGGAAATTAGAGATAGAGCATGGCTGCTGGTTGCTTCATTTTGTTTCTTTTGTTTTTGTGAACATGCCTTCTACCAACAAGAAGAGATTACGGGGACCCACACCCCCTCATGATCAAGCTAGCTCACGGGGTTGATACACGAGCGGATATATGTTACAAACAGTTTGCGATAAGGCCGAGCTAGCACTACCATGGCAACCGCTTCGTTCGCATCCGCAAGCTGTTCACGGCTCAACATGAAAGAATTACGTTATTCTGCAGAAAACACATTGGATTTGTTTCCATTTATAGATTAAAAAAATGTTTATTTGCACACACTGAAAAATTACCATTAACCCTTCAAAGAATTGGGAATTTGATGGACGTGGCGAACTGTGCCAGCTTATCTAGTCGTTATCATAATCTACATCAAGTTTACCAAATGTACCGAACGGCTCGTAGATATAAAACCTTTGGACGAGTTTGAATGTCATAAATCAAGGCGATCGACCTCAAAACCTGGGCTTGTAGTACAAGCAGAGTATATGGCTTATCTCTGCTTTCAGTGTACTGCCTCTGCTTAGATGTTGTGTGCTGGACACTAGTGGGTGCTTTGGTGTTCTTATTTGACTAGAATAATCAGTCATGTTACTCAGATTAGTTTATTGTGGCACTTCAAAAGTTTGTTGCGCATCAAAAGCCTATTTGGTTGTATGTGCCTCAGTAACACTAGTGTATGTGTTAGTTTAATTTGCAGATTTCACTTTTCTATCCGCAGATGTACATGTGAGGACAAGCTGGTAACTGCAACTTTGTAGGTGATGTCCTATGCTACTCAAGCAGCAAGGATTTCAGAATTGAAGGTTTCTGAACACACTATAATAGATGTGACTTTCTATGACATTTTGCTGATGACGACATACCTTTATGTCATAAAGCTTGTTGGATTTATAACATTTTTGAGGAAATAGGGTGTTTTATGACAAAAAGCAAGATCTGTCACTAAATCTGACAACAAATTTGTCATAAATCAAGACACGCTTATATTATGACAAACAAAAATATCATAACTGGCAAAAAATAAACGTCACAACAGTTATGATAAAAATAATTGTCATTAGCAAATTTTCTTTATTTTATACCAAAATTTATGACAGATATGAATTGTCATTACGTTGCACACTTGTCAAATACCTGTCACGCGGGACCCACATATATTTTTTATTCAAAAAATGAAAGCAAAATGCAATTGATAAAATGAGAGTTTTTGGTAAATAATTTCTTTAGATCATGCACATTTAGTCATAAAGTATGTTGGGTTTATGACATTTTTGAGGAAATAAGGTATTTTATGACAAAAACCAAGATCTGTCATTAAATTTGACCACAAAATTGTCATAAATCAAGACGACATTATATTATGACGAACAAAAATGTCATAATTAGCAAAAAGAATGTCACAACAGTTATGACAAACATGAATTGTCATTAGCAAATTTTCTTTATTTTATACCAAAATTTATGACAGATATGAATTGTCGCACTTGTAAAATACCTATCACACGAGACCACATATATTTTTTATTCAAAAATTAAATCAAAATGTAATTGATAAAATAGAAGTTTTGCTAAAATAATTTTTTTAGATCATGCACACGTGACCCACATGCGGATTGGTCCCACAACATGTCAAGTGGGACCCACATGTTTAAAAAAAATAAAAATATTGCAAGTAATGCTAGAGATTAAACCAAAAGCACTAGAAAGGCAGCAACCCTTTGTTGGCGGTCTTTATTGAATAATTTTTACCGCCAATTATTCACTTAAAAGAGAGCACACAAAAAAAAATGCTAGGAAAATAATGCTAAACTAACTAGTTCCACAAGTTTTTGTTTTCTAGTATGTTTTGTAGAAATATATGAAAACAGGGACAATTTGGTAGTGGTTGGCGAGAATCCAATGATTTATTTCTTGAGAATTTCTTAAAGAATAATTTTCCAAATGCCAATAGACTTGAGTGCTGGACTTCATTCTGCTGGTCGTGGGCTTTCATCCAACCACACACACGCACATTACAAGGGACATTATTGGACTGCTGCTGTTTGATTTATCGAGCAGGCCATGCACGGCTTGGAGCACTGGAGCCCGACTTGGAGCACGTGAGCAGGCCAGCCGCCCTTCTTCCACCGAGAGTCCACGGAGGACGATGGGCCTCGGCCCAAGCGGAGGAAGAGGGCTGTCTCTCCCTGATATGTGGGCCTAGCGCCACGTGTTGGTGTTCTTTTTCAGTTCTTGGGCTCATTTCTCAATTTGATTCATTGTTGAATTTTGAAAGTGGTCTATATTTCGCATATGAAGTCCAAATGACCTCATTTATGAGTATCATAATCAGATTGTGACAATTCTTAAAGTGTCAGAAACGGTTATGACATTTCTGCAAACAGTCATAAAGTTATGACAAAAATAGCGAAAATGTCATAGAAGGTTTTTAGTTACGCACCTTCTAATTTTTGTCACCATTGCGTCAAGAAAGATCAGTTGTGATAAATTTCAGACCTTCTGTGACATAATTACAATGTCATAGAAAGTCAAAATTATTGTAGTGACTAGTTATGCTCTAGAAGTTGCTAGAAAAAATTTCTATGAAATGTATATTATCATATGGAATATTAGAAGGTTTCAATGTACAAGGTCATTAAAACTTATGAACTATGTCGATGATTCTTGATTTGGCTGTATGTTAAACTCTGCTGTTTGGTAATTAAGTCTTTTTATTTAAATGGACCCAGCCCACATTGTGCTTGCTTGGATCATTGCCATGCGGAAAAGACCCATATAAATACAGCCCAATACAAAACATTGCTAAAAGGGCCTTAAAAGAATAGGGCATGTTCGAAAAACACCTAATAAAGAAGCTTGTTTGTGTAAAATAAAAAAGGCATGCAGTTGAGTTTAGCCCACAACAAGTTGCAGTTAGCCTTCTTGGGACAGTATAGGTTATGACGAACTAAAAGGATCCTCGCGAAAACAATTATGACAAAAGAATACATTTTTATCATGTAACATGTTTAACCACGCATGATAAGTGACAAATTGATTTTCATCACCAGATCGTCACAAATTTCAACCCAGACAGTTTTGTGACAAACAAAACGTTATCTGTAACAAGATTTCTTGTGGTGCTTTCAATCAAATGAAGGTCCGTTCCTACGACACAGGTATTTTACTTCGCCCCGATCTTTGGGCATCTACAATAATTATCAATTCATGTTTCCAAATACCCCATCTTGGATCATCCACGAAAACTACCAATTCCGTGCTCCACGAAGACCTCATTTTGAAACATCCACGAACCTCATGCATCGCCAGATTTTGGGTAGGTACAAAGATGTTGTCTCATAGATGATTTCATTCATGACGCGTAATCATAAGATGAATTATGAGATCACCGCCAATATGCGCGTTTTGTGCCATGTAGCTTAGCTAAGCGTCTCCTTGGAATAGGTGAGCTTCGGCTGCTGCTTGCTTTATGTTTGTATTGCGTAGGAAAATGAGCGAGCAGAAGCAGCTCTGCTCGTTCATGACGGCAGACGTTGACTGCGGCGACCAGGGAGGAGTTGGGCGAGGCCAGACCAAAGTTACTAAAATAGAAAGTTGATTTCTCGCATAAAGTGTAGTAAGTTAATCGCTTGAAGAACAATAATTTTGAACGATTGTTCTGTCTACCGTATGAGTTGTCATGAATCTCTCTCTCTCTATATATATATATATATATAGATATCTCTGACGATGTCAGTTGTGACAACTTGAAATGATTCTTAAACCCCCATAGTTTAAATAATTGCTAATGCCAGACTCGACAACATGTATTTAGAGAATAATTGTGTAACATGTTGCCGTTAAATCATCAGCAGAATGGATGCGGTCTAGATGAGCTCTTGGGTGTCTTATTTTGCTTCAGCAAACAGTTTTGTAACACTAATGCATTTATTATTCAGTTTGTTCTGACCAAAATATATTTCCTCTAAGAATAACAATTACTTAACTCATGTTGATGCGCCAAACAGATGGAAGAACATGTACTCCTGTACTAGTATACGTGTACATCACACCTTCCACTTCAAATCCAGCTAGGCCGGTTGAGTGGCGCACCATAAGGACGCCACAACTTCATGTGAAATTAATTGTCATACTACGCCTCTTTTCATATTTAATCGTTTTGAAGAAAGACTGTTGATATAATTTGCAGGACGACTTATATTCATATATTTACCCAGTAGCCTGACCATGTCATTATGTGATTTAAGGAAAGGACTACGGCTGGTCAAGTCTTCGCAAATATGGAGAAAGGTATGAATATGGACGGACAAGTCAGGACTCACGAGCCAGACACGAACTTGGATGAGATTGAGGACGGAGGCAGTACGAAGCAAACACATTGCTTGTGGGACGGATATGAATTCAAAAGAGAAATATGCCTGGCATAAAAAAATGAGTTGAATGATGTGTCAGATAAAATAATAAATGTCAACTCATATTTGCTGGACTTTGGCACATCTATGCACAACCTGTACTTTAGTTGGATAATCAGTTTTTTTTTCATCTTTGCTGCAGCCGTAGGAGAAACATTTTATTAACACTATTAGATCCTTGCACAATATAATATGACTATTGTTGTGACATCTTGATCCAAGTTCAAATTAATATGAAATATTCATCTTCATCCAAAACTTAAGTAATTTCAGGATTCAGATCAATAACTTATTTTGGACTATCAATAATCAACAGTTTAATTGCCCTAAAAATTAACAGTTTAACAGTGTATGATCACCATTAAAAGATTGATTAAAAAATTTCATAATATAAAAATAATTATTATAAAAAAATAAATAAAGTTTGAAGGTATCGGGTCAATGTCATAAATGACTTTTATTACGAATATAAACAAGGAACAAAATGTATTAGTTAATAAGCACATAATTTTGTAATAAACGTTTTTTTGTAAAAAAAACTAGATCGCACAGAATAAATTATTTTTAATAATGATGAAATGCCATGCAAAATAACCACCCAAAACGGATGGACTCACATATTCTTAAATCAATTGTAAATCTTAAATAACGTATTTTTGTTGATTTGAAACTTCACGATAGCTTAAAAAGAAATGAGATATACAAAATCCTTGTATTACTTAAAACAAGGAGTTTTAGTTTAAATTAGTGACATGCATGATATTTTCCTTTGAAATAACATTGCAGGTTGCAGCTCACAACTGCCTCTAGTCCCCAACCCTTTACCACCCACATGACCCCGATAACCTTGTGATTGTAGATACCTCCCTCTATGCCCTCCACACGAACAACCTTGTCATTGTAGATACCACTGTAGGCTACGATAAAAAAAACGCAGCAGGGAAGAAGAAGCCTCGAGCCTTGGGCTTGGGGACACACACCATGTTTGCGCTGCACCTGTTGGGTGGTGAGTTCCACGAACGGTTCGCACTGTCATTTCTGACCACCATGACGATAATCATGCCACCTGATCCATTGTCATCAGCTCCTTTGACTGGCACAAGGAGAACATGCATCGCCGTGATCAAGAGAAGAGCCAACACCAAGATTGAGCAGCATCTTGTTTTATACTCCCTCCTAGCTTGTAAACACCAGAAAAGATCTTGTTTTATACTCCCTCCGTTCTTGATTCGTTGATGCTAGTTCTTGACAAAATAAGAAGGGTGAAGTGCGTAAAAAGCAAGCATTTAACTTGCCAAAAAAAGCAGAACACTGTGAGCTGCTTCAGAAATATCTTAAAACGATCTAGCGAGTAGCTGGCGACGCCCTCTCTTGTTGCCTATAAAATGCACCCTGCTGCCTTTCCAGGAAGCCACGCACACCCGCAATCAACTACCATCACCACCAGCAGCAGCTCTCTTGAGTTTCTTATCTGCAGTGGAAAACAAGGATGGCGGAGGCCATCGTGGGGCCGCTGGTGGGGAAGCTCCAAGAGCTTGCGCTAAACGAGACGAAAGCACTGGTCGCTGTGACTGGCGACATCCGCAGCCTCCGGGAAAGGCTCATGTGGATGCAGGCCTTCCTGCGACATGCTGACCCGAGGTGGCGTGACACCTCCAACGGTGATCTAAAACACTAGGACGAGTAATACGAGCACATTTGTTTTCCGAGGAGAAACTTTTTAACTACAGCTAGCCAATCGACTCACATAATTATGAACTTCAAACCTCAATTAATCTTGAACTGTGAAAGGATTAAACTAATATTTTAAATTGTAAATATCCTAAAGAAAGATCCATCCTATTATACTACACTAGGTGAAAACCCCGTGCCTTGCTACGGTACATCAAAACATATGTTACATATATTTATTTCATGGTATTGAAAAGTTGCTACTTGTTCAAAAGAAACTTTCTGATTTCAAGAAAGTTTTGAGGGAAAGTGCCTTGGAAAGACAGCAGAATATTTGAATTAGCATATATATCATTTGTGGTAAGTTAAATTACAACATAATTAGGTACCAAGATTCAATAATAGCAACAGACTACAGTGATCCCTTTAGAGAATTAGTAGAGGGGATTTTGTTTTAGATAATGGGAATGTACCGGCTACCCGCCCCTTGTCTCACAGATACTACAGTCAAAGTTGTAGAGGACGCATGTCTACCTATTTACTCTTCATAACTAAAACTGGTCTGCTCTTCAATCATGGTATTGCAGTAAGGTTACGCCATCTTACTGGTGCTCCTAGAAACCTAATTAACCATGATGAGGAAAGAGAAAGAAACAGTATATGCCTGCAGCAATGGCACAGGCTCAAAAAAGCAAAGGGAATTAAGTACTGTAGTTTGCCGAGTCAGCCTGAATAATTTATAAGATTATGTACCACGTACCCGCATATATAATCACTTCAGTTCGTAAATGTTTATCTCCCTTTCATATGCTGCTTTTCTGCTGATTTCAGCTAAAACTGAAAACAGAAAAATCCCATAATAAGATGCTTTCAGAACTCAAGACGATAGGATATTCGAATTAATTGATCAATGGGCCTGGTAACTCAACACTTCACGAATGAAAAGCCTGGAAGAACGAGCAATCTCTTTGCGTAGGACAACTTACCTAGGAGTTCTGAAGAGGTGGCGTGACACCTCCAACGGTGATCTAAAACACTAGGACGAGTAATACGAGCACATTTGTTTTCCGAGGAGAAACTTTTTAACTACAGCTAGCCAATCGACTCACATAATTATGAACTTCAAACCTCAATTAATCTTGAACTGTGAAAGGATTAAACTAATATTTTAAATTGTAAATATCCTAAAGAAAGATCCATCCTATTATACTACACTAGGTGAAAACCCCGTGCCTTGCTACGGTACATCAAAACATATGTTACATATATTTATTTCATGGTATTGAAAAGTTGCTACTTGTTCAAAAGAAACTTTCTGATTTCAAGAAAGTTTTGAGGGAAAGTGCCTTGGAAAGACAGCAGAATATTTGAATTAGCATATATATCATTTGTGGTAAGTTAAATTACAACATAATTAGGTACCAAGATTCAATAATAGCAACAGACTACAGTGATCCCTTTAGAGAATTAGTAGAGGGGATTTTGTTTTAGATAATGGGAATGTACCGGCTACCCGCCCCTTGTCTCACAGATACTACAGTCAAAGTTGTAGAGGACGCATGTCTACCTATTTACTCTTCATAACTAAAACTGGTCTGCTCTTCAATCATGGTATTGCAGTAAGGTTACGCCATCTTACTGGTGCTCCTAGAAACCTAATTAACCATGATGAGGAAAGAGAAAGAAACAGTATATGCCTGCAGCAATGGCACAGGCTCAAAAAAGCAAAGGGAATTAAGTACTGTAGTTTGCCGAGTCAGCCTGAATAATTTATAAGATTATGTACCACGTACCCGCATATATAATCACTTCAGTTCGTAAATGTTTATCTCCCTTTCATATGCTGCTTTTCTGCTGATTTCAGCTAAAACTGAAAACAGAAAAATCCCATAATAAGATGCTTTCAGAACTCAAGACGATAGGATATTCGAATTAATTGATCAATGGGCCTGGTAACTCAACACTTCACGAATGAAAAGCCTGGAAGAACGAGCAATCTCTTTGCGTAGGACAACTTACCTAGGAGTTCTGAAACTGAAGCATACAATCCACAACTTTTACCTCTCCCATTGTTCTGTAACCATTATTGCTTACCAGTTGCTTAGTTCTGTTTTTTTATGGCATGAATGTGTTGATCATGAGGTGGGTACTTACTACATTATCAAAAAAAGTTCTTAACTATGTTTTTAAAGAAATCCCTTATTGAGTAAAGTTAATTAATTTATCCAGCTTATGTTGCTCTACAAGCATACCACACAAATTTGAGTACCACACACACACACACACACACACACGCCTCCATATAGGGGTCCTCTTTCCTCAAATTTGGTTATGTTTCTTCTTTTAAAAGGAGTACAACAGATTGTCCAATTTGTTTTCTTGTCATATTTCTGAAATATATCTTAATCTGTGCATGAATGTTGATATGCATGTTTTTTTATAGAGATATAGTCTGATAGCCCTTAATTCATAATTTTTAGCTTAAGAGACCACTGCGTCAAGAACGAATTTTTTTTTGTCATCTATCTCTATCCCCCTCTTCCTCTTTCCATATCATGAAATATGTTACGTGGTTAGACAACCAAGGAGACTGGTGACAATATTATTTGCTCTGATGTAGTTTTCATCTGGATAGAATTCCTTTCTAGAAAAGCTGCACCAGGTTATTTGTTGAGATTTTTTGTTAGGACGTGCATTGACAAACCAAACGGAAATAGGTTGCAGCCTTTATTTGATTGTGTACCTGGCGTAATGTAGACATATTATAAAAAAATAATTGTTATGATGAAAATGAGGGATATGATGAAATTGAATTGACATAGTGTTTCTTTCTGTTTCTCAAGGTATCCAGGCTGGACTCAATCCATCATCAGGTTTCTTGCTGGATTGACTACACAAATAAGCATCCGACATGACCTATCAAGAAAGATTGCAGAGATCAACATAAGGCTTGAAGATATCATTAATAACAAAGAGAAATACAAGATTGATGATGGAGCTAGTAACTCTGCAATGGTTCAATGGAAACCTTCTACTAACATCTCTTCTGCTGCCATAAATTTGTAAGTATGCATGAGCTCAAAACTTTCAGTTTCATGTATATTAAGATTTATTCAGAGGAGCAATTGATTGTTTGCGTAAATTCACGTAGCTTGTGAATACTTTTCTCTTTTGAACTATAGATAGATACCTGGGTAGTTCATTATTCCTAAGAATATGATTGAAGGAGAGCATGGAGCCATGATTTAAAGAAATTTTAGGCATATGTTGTTCCATAATTATATGATCATCATTTTTCAGGTATTGCATTCCCATTGATTGGAAGTATATAGCAGTCTATTCCTTTAAGTTCAGCACAAAAATCAGATACGTACTAGTAAAACAAATAAATTTATATACATCGTCCAAAAAAATATTTTCTTTTGCAAAATGAAGAGCATGAATATTACTTTCGTACATGTCATGAAAATACGTAACGACCTTGCAAAGTAAGGTGGAGGTGATAGTTATATAGTTATGCATTGGGATTATAAACATGAAACACTTGGATAAATTGACGGTATTGGCAATAACTCCCGATTTTAAGTACTTAGATGTTGGAAAACTTCCTTAAGCTTGTAACTGAAACAAATAAATTGCTCTAATGTCATAAACAATCCTAAGGCTTTTCAATATTCCGTGCAATACCCAATGACATAAACTGGCTATTAGTGTAAATATCATGTAGCTATTATTATTATCCATATAGTAGTGAAGAAAAAATTGTTAGGATAGGTATAAAGAAGTAATTTAACATAGGAGCATACAATACTTTTAGATATATTCCTTGGTACCGCGCGTACACAAGAATTACTATTAAACAACAGATTCTTTTACATGTGAGATGTGAATGATGTATGGAACCTATAAATTGAGTGAATTTTCAAAATCTCTAGTTGGTTTACACTCTGACTGAAATAATTGTTAATGCGATAGGGATGATGTTCATATACCTGTAATCAAACGTAAGAACAAGGAGGAGGAACTTGAAAAAGTAATTCTAGGCACCCAAAAGGGTCAAGTGGTCATCTCTGTGAAAGGGGAAAGTGGTGTGGGCAAGACTACTCTAGTTAGAGAAGTATATGAAAAGTCAGCAACCAAGGCACATTTTGATGAACAAGTTTGGGCCAGCTTCCCACCACATCTGAGCTCATCAAACATCCTCCAAATAATCGATCAGAAATTAAAAGGAAACAAGAACTGGTCTAAAAATGACAAGAATATGGAGAAGGATTTCTTGTTGGTTATTGATGGTAAGGTTAGCAATACTGATTTAAGAGCTATCCTTGCTGCCTTGCCAGACGAGAATAATAACAAGGTTGTGGTTATCTGTATCATGGATGGCAATCATTCAAGTGGAAGTATTTTCAAACATCCTATTAAACTGAGCCGTTTTGACAAACCAACAACCATTGACCTATTCATGAAAATGGTGGAGAAGGAAGAAAAAGCTGAAGATCAAATATTGACTACTGAAATACCTTGGAACAATATTAAGATTGATGAAGTTTTTATAGAGAATAAACTGGTAACAGAAGGAGCTGATGAAAATCTTGGCCTAGCAGATGTGATACAATATATCACTAGAGGTCTTCCACTTGCAATTGTTCTTCTGTCGGGCCTTGTGAAAACTAAGGAGTATCCAAATGAGTGGAAAGCAGTATTCAAACACCTCATGTCCAAGCAATCAAAGCGACTTGATAGTATACTCACCATGTGTTTTGATGACCTTCCACATGACTTAAAATCATGCTTCCTCTACTTTGCTGCATTGCCTGTTAACACACCTATTGAGAGTCGTAAGTTAATATGTATGTGGATGGCAGAAGGGTTCTTAACACAGAAGGATGGCAAAACAATGGAGAGAGTGGGAAAAATATACTTGAAAGAGTTGATTGCTAGGAATCTTGTGAAGTTGGTGAAGAATGAGGACACAACTGGCGATGATGCTGAATTAGTGACCGTCCACCACAAAGTTCATGAATTTTTACAGGTTGAAGCACAAGAGGCTAATTTTGTGGATATCCATAATGGTGACAGTAACCATTCTTTTACGAGAGCCCGTCGCCTCTCTCTACAAAATTACACAGATAAACTTGCTGCTCTGAAAGCTTCTCTACCCAAGCTACAGTCTATCTTATCTCATTTTCAGAAAGAAGAAGAAGAAGAAGAAGAAGAAGAAGAAGAAGAAGAAGAAGAAGAAGAAGAAGAAGAAGAAGAAGAAGAAGAAGAAGAAGAAACTGATTCAGAAGATGGATATGATGAGGATGAATATGTAGAGGGATATGCAGACACGGATGAAGACCAGGAAGAAGACGAAGGGAATGAGCATATAGAAGGGGTAGAGGAAAACAAAGAAAGTGTCGGGAATGATGAGGAAGAGGAAAAGAAAAATGGAGATGATGATAGAGCAGATGAAACAGTAAAGGATGAGGGATACCAAGACAATGAACTAGGGGGGCATCCATGAGGAAAACAAAATGAATGAGGAAGGTGTGCAAGAAGCAAGTCAGCAGCAAGAGAAAGATATTGTGAAGCCTACCATAATGCCATGGTCAGGCTTGTCACGATGCTGGGGAAAAGGAGGCACCACCCAAGACAGTAACAAGTCATACATAAGAAGGATGTTGCATTACTCCAAGTTTCTTCGTGTCATCAACCTACAAGGCATTGATATTGGAAAGGATTTACCAGAAACAATAAGTAATGTGGCTCATCTACACTATCTTGGTGTCACTTCATGTCCCTTGGAACGTATCCCGTCTACAATTGGGAAACTTCAAAATCTTCAGACATTTGATGTTCGGAACACATCTGTTCAGCAGCTTCCAATAGAATTTTGGAAGATAAGAACACTGAGGCATGTGTTTGGTGATTGCCTTATCTTGCCTAAAAGGGTGGGGGATTTGAAAGATCTGCAAACACTTGAGACTATACAACCTGACAAGAAAAATGGTTGGGATAGTAAGACTTTTGAAAGAATGAAAAATCTTCGAACCTTAAGAATTTGGGACTTCTCCAAACATAGTGCAAATGCAAAGGCTCTATCTGCTGTTATGGAAGGATCTAATGCTCTTCAATACCTTGAGACCATGGAACTATATATTGACACTTACAACATTCCTCTAAAAGTGTTTACTAGCAATTCGAGACGCCTTTCTGCTTTGACATTAGATGGCGAGATGGAAATTCTTCCAAAGGAATCTAAATTCCGTGCCCCTAACCTGACCTTTCTCTGGTTGGAAAACACAAAGGTGACACAAGACTTCATTGACAAGATCAGCAAGCTTCCACTCACAACCCTAATATTGGATACAATGTCCTATGTTGATGATCAACTTGTGTTTAGCGCTAGTGGATTCCAAAGTCTAACGAAGCTAGAGCTCTCTGATCTAGAGCACTTGACGAAAGTTGAGATCAAAATGTTGGCACTACCAGAGCTCAAAGATCTGGTAGCTATATGGTACCATGACGAACTTAAGATTGTAGTCCAGGGCGAGCGTGAGTTCGTGAAGAAAATTAAGGATGAAGATGAAGACCTATATAAGTGTATCACTACTATTGCTTCAAAGAAAACTGGTCAAGCTCTTACATCAAGAAGCATGAAGCTGGTGGTAGATAAAAGGTAAAGTAAAATGGACATCTATACAACCACTTGCAATAATCTGATATTCCCAAAATAATGATTGCTAGTGTGCTCATGATTTTATTTGCTGGTTTTACAATTTTGTTTTTGTGTGTTGTATATGACAATAAATTATTCGTCTTGTTTTTTGTGTCATGTTGAATTCTCTCATGATTGTAATTGTAATAAAGTGTGGATTTTGTGAAAATTCACATATTGAGTGGTACGATGAGCTAGCTGCACGATGTATTATTAAAACCGACATGAGTACAATGTGGAGTGTATATTACAATAATGTTGGGAAATTGTTGACTACGGGTTCATATCAAAAGAAGGATATCTTTTTAATATACTTGTAAAATGTTATCCTTTAGCACTTCTAGTAGGAAATTCCTGACTCTTTTTTTGGTGAACGAATGGATTTTCTGGCATGACTTTGGGAAACTCTTTATTAATTAGCCTCCTTTTTTGCACGTCAGAATTTAAGATGATGAATTTAATTGGCACTCAGTCACTCAGATCCAAAACCACATAAAAATAAATGGGCATACAAGTAGATTCTTTTGTTTGGATAGCAACTTAATTGCTTACAAGAAAATCAGATCAGTAGACAGCAGCTGCTAGTCGTCCCCTCGAGCTTGGTCATGGGTACATGAGGCCGTATCCAACCCCCGATGGATCGGCATCCTTGGAGTTCCCCTCAGTCAGCAGCAGCAGCCGTGGCGAACGCCATGGCAGTCAACAGCTCTGGCAGTTGTGGCCTTGTGGGGAGCATCAGAGCATGTCCCCGTGGTGCACGATTTGTGGTTGTCACCTAGGATCGGTCCTTTGAATCATCGAGGGCTTCCAGTGGCACGGAAATGGGCCTCGATCTAATTCAATTGCGGCCCAAGTACATCTCAAAACGGCTGGAATGAATTCTGTGATCCAAACACTGCTTTGGTTCCATTACGTAGAGATTACACAATACATTGTTTCATATAGCAAGAGTCAGCACCATTTCGTGCGCTACACTGGCTTCACCCCTCCTTGCTGCTCTTGCATGTAAGTTCTAACCCCTCCACCGTTCGAGCTTAATAGTGTCAACTCCTTCATGAGTTGTGCTACGCTGAAACAGCCTAGGACGGGCTGCACCTGCATATAGGCGACTCCAACAGCATGCACAAGATGCGGCAAGCCGAGGAGCAAGGGGCACTTGTCAGTATTGGGTCCACAAGGATTTAGTTAGGACTTATAACTCAACAAATTTCTCCCAAACAAGAGCTTCAAGATCATTCAAAAAATCAGAGCAACAAAAATGAACTCTGCATGAAGTTTTTTCCAAAATTAAATTTTCAGAATCAGGTGTTATAGATTTCGTCCTTGTTGCAAACCCACAACTAGTTAATAACAAATTCTTGAGGGCCTTTCTTAATTATTTTCACAGATTGTTCTTTTTTGTGACGAATTGTTCCTTACCTTCTTTTTCAATGATATGAAGAGAAAAATTCTGAAGCAAACAGTGTCATCGCGGGTGGGCTTTTTTTTTTTGGAGACCATAGGGTGGCCTTTGTTTGAGTGGCAATCATCAAGGAAATCAAATATTAGCACCAAGATGGTGCCCATCCTGTCGTAGCTAGCGCCCCTGACAAGATGATCGTCCTTGCACCAGATATTATTAGCAACAACCGTGGATATTTGGGCGGGTCAATTTGTATACTTGCCCCAGCTCCCACAGTTCGTACGTGTCCGTTTCAGGACGATATTTTTTCTGTCAAGCACGTGCGATATATTGTCCAGCACTACATCGGAGATCTCGATCGATTTGTCTCTCGTCCCAATTCATCCTTTGTGCAACGAAAGATATTCCTGCCTGCCAGAGGAAACGAGTGGCTCGTGCGGCAAGGGAGGAGAAGAATATAGCTGGAGCAACGACGGGTCGGAGGCAGGTAGCCGCACATACGCGCGCGCCCCCGCATGCTGCCGGCTCCCCGCATTTGCCGTCCAGCTCTCGCTTGACGTGAAACAGGGAGCTAGCCTTGTCTGGCTGTGTCTCCAAGTTTTATCCTCCCGTTGTTGCGCCGCGCTTGTCGTCGACCTCCGTTGACGGTCGGGCTTAATTCTCTTTTGCATTTCCGGCCGGGGGAGGCGTGACCGGAGAGAGGGAGACGAGGGAGGAGATGGAGTGCTTGCTGGGGCTGCTCAAGGTGCGGGTTGTGCGAGGGGTGAACCTGGCCATCTGCGACCCCCTCACCCACAGCAGCGACCCCTACGTCGTCCTCCGCCTCGGATCGCAGGTAAGCCGATAACCTGTTCGCCGGCGGGCTTTCATGCATCTCTCCTTCGTTTTTACGTACTGAACCGTGTGCTACAACAAGATTTCCCCAAACTATGACACCTTTGTATCAACATCATGGTTCATGAAACGAATACGCAGATTCCATTCGCAAAAAAATAAATAAAAAAGAATACGCAGATTAGGCACGTCCTTAGCAACGCAACCTCCATGGGCATGTGACATGTGAAATATGACACCACCTAGCATTTGACGACACGAGAAGGCAGCGAGGAGGCGGGAAATGTTGTCTGTAGTCCAGTATAAAAGATTGGATCATCGTTGAGATGGGGCACGAGGATATAGAAAAAAAAAAGATTGGTTAGGACCGAGGACGGGGATTCTTATTTGAAATGGTTAGGGTTGGTCAGGGAGGATGCAACAAGAAATCTCTACCCTTGAGATACAACTTTGAGATTTGAATTGTTTGATAGCCAGGGAGCCGTGGTGTTGAAAACCTTATTACAATGGAAATCCGCCGCAAGACGGACGAAGATCGTTACCGAGCCCGCCGAAGGACAATAAGTACGTAGCCATCAATGCCACAATGACGCCCTGTGTTCGACATATCAGCAGATCAAAATATGGCTCGTATTTCGTATATATGGTGACTTCAATATCATGATAGATTGTGTCGCTTGGTTGCGCCAATTTCCTCACAGGAGGAGCACCGCAACACTCATATGTTGCTTGATTGGAGGCGCACAGCAAAATACCACGCGATGTGAACTTCCGTATTAAAACTCATTGCAGATTGTTTTTTGAGTTGAATTTTTTTTTCATTTAAAACTTTTTCGGTTGAATTGAGATTGTTTGTTTCCAGAAAAAGGTTTATTTAATTCTAGAAATGGAAAGGAAACATGAGTCTCGTTTAGAATCCCTCTTCACCCATGCTTAGGATAACTGAAGTGAGCGCATAAACACAATTTTAGAATAAAAATACCCACAACTTTAAACTGAAAGTACCATTTATCTATTCTAATTAATAAATATGTAAATGGCACTAATAACCAAATTTGAGCATCACTTTTTTGGAGAAAGATCAGATTCCACCTCACCTTGAGGTTCTACTGTGCTTCCAACCACGGTAGCACATCAAATCAACCGATGCAACATGATAGATGATGCAATTCACTATTCATTCATAATGCGAACACGGTATGATAGCACTGGAACCCGCGGTAGCACTGATTTTTCACATGTCTCCAGTATACGAGCTTGGTCTACTGGTTCCACTGATTTTTCACCGTAGTGCTAATTAACTTTTTTTTAATCCAGTGGTGTTCTGTCTCCGTGGAATTTTTTTGCTTGTTTATCAACTCCTAAAGATATACTTGCATTGCCACTTTTGCCTCTTAGTCTTACTTTCTTATGTGGCTATATGTTCTTGTATATGTGCAGAAAGTGAAGTCAAGATTGTAAGTTCATCATCTCCACGATCAAATGCCACAACCTTCAGCATCAGCCCACCTGCCTACTTCTTCATCCCGGATTTCAATAACTTGGCACTTCGAATTTCAGGAGGTCTTTGACAAGGACACGTTCACCAAGGACGACAGCATGGGCGATGCCGAGTTCTGCATCCTCGATTTCGTGGAGAACGCCAAGCAGGACCTGAGCCACGTCTCCGATGGCACCGTGATGAAGACGATCCACCCGGACAAGGGCAACTGCCTCGCCACCGAGAGCCACATCACGTGGAAGGACGGCAAGGTGTCCCAGGACATCGTCCTCAAGCTCAGGAACACTGAAACTGGCGAGCTCGTCCTGCACCTCCAGTGGGTGAGCATCCCCGGCATCGCACGGTGAACTCGTGCACCGCCGCGATGGATCAGGGCGGTGAAAGAATACCAGATGATTTATATGATGTAAGTGATGTAATGTTGCTCCGTTTACAAGATGCGGACTCCGGACAATAACCAGCATCCTGGAGGGGATCGTGGGATGTGCAGTATGTAAGGCATGCCGCAGTCTTATGTCTTGATCGGAGCAAATTTTGTTTTCAGATGTTTGTTCCCCAAAAGTATTTTGATCCGTCAAAATATTTGATCTGAAAAATGTAAAACTGCATTTCATACTGCAGTGCCACGTCTCAATGTCTCATGGACCACATACATAGCCATTTATCGTCAGGTACCAATGTAAAAAAACTATTAGCAGTAACATTACAGATCAGATGAAAATTCAGATTTAGCCCAGCGCATGGATCCTGCTCCTGATAAGATGCATGTGGAAAAAAACTTCAACCTCCGTGACGATAAAACATAACAATGAAGGACATCATGTACCTCAGTATAAGAAATTGGACAGCCTCACTCACTTGACAGTCCTCCTAGGCTGAATTTCGGACCGACAGAATGGAGTATATACACCATAGCTTACCTAGTATGTACAATTCTGTTTTTCAAATCTGGGGGTCGAAGGCAGATTGAAAGCCAAGCTACCAGTACCACAGGCTCTTGTTCTTCTTCTTTTACGAAGTTCTACCGCATCCTTTCAACTACTTAGGAGAGAGTGGCGAGCTTTCATTGTTGCTGCTTCGAGAGCTTTCTTGTGGGCGCTGATGTTTGGCCATTTGCACGTCCCGCGTGAAGTGGGTCCTAGATTTAGCGTAGGGAGCTTCCCTTGCTGCAGCGAAGGACAATACCATCAGTTTGTTACAACCTGAAACTTTGTACAATCTTACTTTCAGATTAGGCAGCTGTTCACGTCTCTTACCTGCAGCTAATTTTTGAGCACGGAGAATGTTCTGCCTTCTCTTCCACCAGCACGCCGCAAATACAACTAGAAACAGAAAAGCCAAAAGCACCCCGAAAGCCATTCCAATCTTTGCAGCCACAGATAGATGAGGGCCACACTCACGTAACCCAGGGATTCCACATAATCCAGCATTATCCGTGAAGCTACAATTTTATAACAGAACTATTAAGTTATCTTACCATTCAAGAGTATCCAGAGAAATGTAGCTCAGGTATGTATCTAGATTGGTATAAATGATATTATGCGTAAGGTAAATTTGGTAAGATGCATTATGTACAGTGCTAATATGAAAAGGAATAGAACTTTTCAAAAATGAGGCATTTCTTACTTGAATCGAGCTCTGTGCAGAGGCTTTCCTCCCAAATTGGCTGGAACCTTTCCCGACAGATGATTTCCATTCAGATTCCTAAATAAAGCAACAATTTTAGGTTAAGAGAAATAAAGCACAATTGTAATCCCAAACGAATAACATGTATAACTAGTGCACTGACAGAATCTGTAACGACGTCAGCTGGCCAAGGCTCTCTGGAATAGATCCATTAAGTTCATTGTATGACAGATCCCTAAGAAGACAGTTATAAAAATAAGTTTCATGTGAAATATTTTGATCTTAGGGAGAAAACAAATCTTCCAGTTAAATACAATTTGACACAAAAAAATCAAAATAGCATTCAATGGGAATTTCATGATTTAATTCTTAAAAATGCAACGAAATATTATTTTTTCTGGTTGTAATGAGCCACAAGATGCTTTGATCCTAAGAAGACCATATAATAAGCAGCCAGAAAATTCCCAATTAATAAGAAGTACCAGGGATATTGAAAATTTTAATTTGACAATGCAAGAACTAATCGCCACAATTACTTTTTCTGATTTTATGTATCCTTCTATTACCAAAAGATATAACACTTCAGCCAAATAAATTTGTTCCCTGTAATCATCAACCCAGGATCACATATAACAAAGCTGGAAACTTAATGGATAAAGATAACAATGTACAGCATTTGTGCACTCATCTTTTCAGAAAGCCTGTTATGGTTGTGGCTTAAGCTTTCCTTGAAAAAACAGAAATATCACTTGGTACTGAGAAAAATGGTATTAAAGTGCACGTACAGTACTTGCAGAGCAGAGATGGTGCCCAAAGAGGTTGGAATGTTTCCTTTGATGCTATTGCCACTCAAGTTTCTGATCAACATGAAAGGAAGCTACTTCTGTCAGACAGACTAAGTAGAAGTGTCAGTACTCCCTTATGACAGTAAGAAATATTGTTGAATGAAATGATGAGCACAAAATGATCTGAGTTGCGATATTATGGTGTAAAGAATAAAGATTAAGAAATAACCCAAATAGATTTAACTTCTAAAACAATACTGGATTACTTTCGCATTCAATTCAGCCACGTGACCATGAACTGTAATACATCCAATTCTAGTATCGAATAAGAATTTTATATCTAAAAAAGATGAACCTATGATGGAAAGTTTTTGTGATTTGCCTTATTTTAATGGCCAAAAGCAGTACCAAAGATTTAGAATAAGCCCTATAGAGTTAAAATTATCAGAAGTCAAAGCCATCTATCTGAAACACAAGTGATTAAGTAGTTTCCATTAACTCAAAAAAAACCATTGGTATAAGATATATAGCTCAAAAAAGTTTGTGATTCCCATACATTATGTACGAAATCAAAATCAGGCACTCAGATTTTCTGTATATAGACCTTTAAGTCTTACAGCTTGGCATCATATCGCTTCCTTATGCTTCAACCATTTCTCGTGGTCGTTCATGTTGTAAATGTTTATGAAATTTCACATATTACTGCTGCTAGCGGTGTAGAATTGTACTGGCTTTTAAGAGAACATTTTAGAATTTTCTAGTAACTGAATAAATGATGTTGAGGATACAAGGAAGAACTTGAACGTCCCACCCAATAAAATTTAAGGAACCATCATTCGTCTAGGCTCAGCTAGGCCCACAAAAAAAGGACACATAATGCATAGTGGGATGGAACTTTTCCTAGTAAAATCTTGTTAACTACATCCTATATACAGGGCCTAGGGCCTTTTGCCCTGATACCGTAGTCTTTCAGTACCAATGACTTCACCTAAAAGTATGTTAGAATCAGGAAAACCAGGTAGTACACTTGAACATATACTGAGCTATATTCTTAATTTGAGTAAAATGGTTTCAAATGGTCATGCACTCATGTCTGTGTTGAACATAAAACTTACATGTTTTCCAGGTGTGGCAGCTTAGATATGTCACCAGGTATAAACCCCCTCAAACCCTGGTTGTCAAGACCTCTGCACAATCAAGGGGTACTGTTAAATACATTACACAATGAAATATCGTCCAACTATCAGGAGAAAAACAGTAAATTTTAGTGCATATAGGGAAGAGAAATTTTTGAGTTACGCCCCTAAAACATTATAAGACTACAAGAACTAAGAAAAACATTGAACATCTGAATTCTGTTAAATTAGACAACCCTATAAGAAAACTTAATTTGTCCGAATCAACTATGTCACCAGCTGTCACCCTTCAATTTTGAAAGAAAAACTAATGACTGGATAAGAAAATGATGCCATGACATCTCAAAGTAAAAAAAAAATGGATACATTATACAAAAAAAGATTATGTTCCAATTTTTGGCAATGCTTTCTCCAATTTTCATTCGAGAGCTTAGAATTTCATCTTTAGTGCACAGAAATTAGGATATTATTCAGTCAAAGAGTAGTATGTTCATTGTTCAAATTGGTTCTTTGAACCCTTTTCCTTTATTGGGTTTGCTATTTACCTGGGGGGGTGGGTGTTCAGTTTGATCTTGCTTGTGTAGAAATAAGGCACATGTTCTTTTCAGCTTCAAAGAACCAGTATATAGAAAGCGCTACAAACTGGCATGATATAGAGAACTTACAGTCCATCAATTACCCAATTGCCTATGGTGTTGTCAAACTGGCAATCAACTCCACTCCATGGATGCTGCTGAGGAACACAAGGGTCACCGTTCCAGCCAAATCGAAGAGGAAGACCAAGTGAACTCTTCAAAGTCCGCAATGCACTCACTATAGAAAGTTAAAGACAACAATTAATACACACAACGAATATCTAATTCACTATTGTTCTAAAGCAGCAATAAATATTTACATTCAAAAGCAGAAATTAGTAATGCTACTTATTTAGGTTCAACGAAAGCAACTTCTTCAATAATAGGTTATCTCCATGAATAAGTAAATGCCCGTTTGAACCTTCTCCAAAGCTAGAACATCCTCTGAATTCGAAATAAATGAGACTCGAAATGTTAAGTACGGAATTGTTAGAAACAACAGGAAAATGAGTTTGTAGGATGTTAAACAACCTTCTTGAGGCAAGGTCTTATTTTCAGCCGGGATTATCTCGAACACCTCAATGGCATTAATAATGGCACGGGTCCCTTTCACAGGTTGCAAAATGATTTTTAGTGTTGTCCCGCTGACAGCTAACGTTTTATTCAGAACAAGTGCAGTAAAACGCTCTCCTGTCATACGAACTATATCAACATCCTTAAATGCAGTGTCTCCATTGATGAGAACATCAAATACTCTTTGCTCTTCTGCAGTGACCCCATTATCAATTTCTGCAAAGTGAAGCCATACAGAATAGTTCTTGTTTGGAGTAACATCCATTTCAAAAGATAAGCTCGGTTGCCTATCAGTGCCCACAATAGCTGATTGGTAAATGCTCTGAGGATAAAAATTTGGTGCGAGCAATGTCTCTGCTATAACATTCTCAGTTGAAATAGATTGATCGTCAGAACTGGATGACAAAGTTTTCAATCCTAACCAAAATCTGTCCCCACCCCAGCTGACACCATTCAGATCTTCATCAAAAGCAGGCTTCCCAGAACCACATGTCAACCTTTTGGCTGTTCTGAGCACTGTCCCCTTTCCCCACGGCAGGCCAAAGTTGTAAGCATTGTCATCTATTTGGAGAACTTCAATAGAAAGAACTGATGGATCACCATGACCTGTGCTGTGGAAGCAAATTGATAAGCTTGAGTCCTGAACAAAAACCAAGGCTTCCGCAAATGTCTTCTCATCATCGCTGCTCCAGCCCAAAAGCAAAGAACTGAATAGGGTACCCTCAACAGAAACATCAAAAATTGGCTCGCTATCAAGATTAGGATTAGCCACTAGGGCAAAGAAAACCCTAACTTGATAGTGCCCATTGGGCACATTGTTGATGTAGTAACAGTTTTCAGGACCATCAGATAGGGGAAAATATCGCAGTGTTTTCAGCGGAGGGATAATAAAACTCGGGCGTGTCGCATTCGCAAACCTGCCTCCGGTATAACCAAAGTCTCTGTACCACAATGTATTTGTGGGTGCCGTGCGGACATCGTCAAAACTTCCACAGCTTATACGGATGGTAAATGGTTCTGGAATAAAAACAAGAAATTTAGAACTGCATGCAACGGAAATTTAAAGCTAAGAAAAAAAACATTAACCAAGCAATTTCTGTGTACCAATGTACCAGATGAGCTATACAGAAGGAGCAAGGGGTCTTTAAATCAGGAAAGGAAGGTTTGCATGTTTGCTTTCCTCGACTATAACAGGACTCCCTTGCTATTCAGTCCTAGCTTGAGCAAGCTTTATCTTAAAGTGGAATGGTATGTTTACAATAATGTATGCACATGTGAGCACGAAAGAGCAATAATTGTACACTACTTGAAAGTAGCAAAAGCAACCAATTTAAAAATTGAATGAACACAAAATTTTCACAGAACGGTTAAGGCTTAATTCTTCGTTTCGTCAACGGTACCGAATGCAGAAGGGGGCTGAGTGGCTCGCCGCGGAAATGGTACTAGAGTTGAAAGTAAATTCTAGGAAAGTTCAGTGTTGAGAACAAACAACTCATTCGATAATAAATGCAGCATCAGGAAGAATACCAGAAACTAGAGGAGGCTTATCATGGCTAGATTTCGAGACAAGAACAAGGGGAAAAAAATAAAAGCAAAATAGACACAAATTTTCCCCTCTGTACACCAGAAAGGTCTAGATTTGGCTACCAATGCAGTACCATCTGCATAAATGCAGGAACTAGTGAAGGCCCTCCTCCGCACTATGCAGCATTCAGCGAGGTTTCAGCGGGACGGAGAGCCAAATCTCTAGCTAGAAGCAAGCAAGCAAGGAACAGGGGAGCTCACCTTTGCTAAGATCAGACGCGAGAGCACCAAGGAACGCCGGCGACGCGGAGACAGCAAGCAGCCACAGCGGGAGCAGCAGCCGCAGCACGGCAGGAGATCTCTCCCGCATTGCGCCTCCGTCCCCCCTCACCCCCTTTCACTCACTCTCAAAGTACGTGCCTTTTCTTTCGCTTTGGACGAGATTTCCCCTTTCGGCCAGGCCGACGAAATCCAGGCACAAATTCCACGGAAGCAAGTCGATTTCCGAGAAAGGTTCCCGTGCTTGTTTCTTGCAACCCCTTTCCCTGCTTGGGAAATACTAATCTGAATTTGAGAACAGGAATGAGGAGGGGATAATGAAGATTAGATGTAGCCAAATTTCGCTGCTCTTATTAATGACAGTACTGGTGCTGTTGATGTGGTCCCTGAGTCCTCTCTTTTTTATTTCCATTTATTTTGGGCAGAGGAGAGGAGAGGAGAGTGGCGAAGCTCACGTTCTTGAAATCTCGATGACGACTCCCTCACGAGCCACCCCTCGAGGATTTAAGAATTGGACGGATTCTCGTCCCCACGGAATAAATGTCCAGCTGTGATGCATAAAGAAAGCTTGAGGGAAGTGCCACGACGTGGCGGTATCATTTTCTGGGTGCGGTACGCTGGGATGCCGAGATATACACGCAAATTTTCCTGAGGTTGGGATAGATTTCACAGGATTTTACATCGTTGCTTGCCCGTGTTGCAATAGGGAGGTTATCACATTCAAAATCTTAGCAGTACTGTTCTTTGCTTTACGTTACGGTGAAAAAGGGCGGTGAACAAATCTAGCGGGATGCGGATGCTATTTTTGTCCGGCGAGTGGTCACGTGCGAACAGGAGCGAGGGACAGACGGACACGGGTGCCGGGAGCGCGAGCGCGACGCCCGTCACGTGCACAGAACTGCAAAATCTGAAGGAGGCATGCCGGCGGAGGAACTCGCTGCTCGCGCCGCCGGGCGGTTGGCACGGGCAGTGCCGGGCTGGTGGTAGCATCGTCCGCGCCGGCATTGTCAGGCTGAGTCCTCTGTTCTTAAGAGCATCAGCAAGTAACGGCTAAATTACATCAACGGTCAAGATTAGATGGGAGAGTTCTATGATGATCGAACGGTGGAGAAGCCGTCGCATTACCTATCCGAAAATACTGTTAACTTTCACCGTGAGACAGCTGTTCCGGTTAAATTCGTCCTTCTTAAAGGCATGCGGCCGCCGCCTGTGGCAACTCATTCAGACATAACCCTAAACTACTTGTTATCAATTCATCTCTAGTTCCTCCCAAACTCATTTCCTCGCTTTATCTTGCAATTATCAGTTCTTATCGTTCGGATTCTCCCTCTTTTTCATATTTGGTTCTCGTCCGGATTACTCTGATCCTGACAATTGGTATCCAGAGTTGTTCGTCCTTGGCCGCAAAAATTTTTCCCCACCTTCCCACCCAAACTGCTTGAATCCGCACAGATCCAGCGCGTCCAGCCAGATTTCGTTTCGATTGTGTTGGTCAGGGTTGGAGGAACAAGTATCCTCTGTAAAATTCCGTAGCCATATCGACCGATTCGGATCTGATCTAAAGAACTCGCTTACCATAGGTATGAACTGGTGATGGCATGAATCTTCAGTGAGTCCTAGCCAGCCTCCTACGTTCGCAGAGTTGAATCCGGCTATTGGTATGAACTGGTGATGGCAGGAAGGATCCGTGAGTCCTAGCCAGCCTCCTTGGCCCGATTCTGTCGATTTCCCATACAGAGGTGTGCGAGTAAACTGCTCCCTGTAAACCCTTGTGTATTGAAGAAATCGATCTTCTCCGCTGCAAAAAGATGCCGAAAAAGCTAGAAGGAAACCCTGATGAAGCCGAAGGAGAAATTTCTGAGCTTGAAAACCTCAAGAAGCAATTGGCTGCAGTCACGGTTACCATGGATGAAAACAACAAGAAGATGCAAGAGGAATTGAAAGATACCAAGCTTGCAATGAAGAATCAATTGGATGATTTCTTTACAAAGATGTTATCCCTCCAGATGGGCTCCATGGCAGGTCAACCAGGTTACACTGATACTGTCAGTAGTGCTGTAGGTCAAGTCGCTGATGGTGTACCTGAATCTGCCGAACACTCACCTGTGTCGCCATTGCATCCACCAATTGCACCAATTCTACTGAACCCTACGAGCAAACGCCACTGTTTACATCTCCTAACCAGGGTCCACCGAAACAACCCCCACCACGACCACCAATGCCCACAAAACCGACACCACAGTTACCCAAAACCAACCCACAAAGTTACAGTGGAACTACAAGCCTCGCAGTGATGCCCTCCAATTCCACTGCTGAAAACCCACCCTATGGGATGCCCACATCTTTATGGCCACCAACAAGTAACCAAAACCCAAACCCTTTCTACTTCAACCAGCATGCAAACACCTACAATCAGTTCCCAAATCATCAGCCATTTTACCCATTCCCCAACCAAAACTACTTTGCTATACCAACCTTTACTCCACCAAATGTTTCTTACACACCATACTCACAGACTGGCTACTACCCACCACCTTCCCCAAATACAAGAAATGAAAATCACCAACCTATGCTTCCCTATACAGCCAACACAACACCACCCAATACAATCAACATGCCAAACCCACTACACCCTCCTGCTACCCAACCACTACAACCACCCATACCACATCATGAACATAATGAGAGGAATCACTTTGCCCAATCATTCACTAAAGGCTTGAAGCAAGAATTTCCAAGGTTTGATGGTGATAACCCTGCTGGGTGGATAAGATAGGCTGAGAAATGCTTTAATTTAGCTAAAACAGCTGACAACAAGAAAGTTCAGTTTGCAGAGGTCTTCTTCATTGGTAAAGCTGATCATTGGCTAAGAAGCACAGGAGTCAACACTGATACTCTCGCATGGCCTCGGTTCTGCAATCTCATCTTGAATAGATTTTCGGCTGAAACCAGTATTGATCTCGTTGATACATTTAAGCATTTGCAACAGTCCAGTTCAGTGGCTGAATACATTGATTCCTTTGAAGAGATAATGGGCAAGGTAAGAGTGAGAAACCCATCACTACAAGATGATTACTTTGTTGCATGCTTTATCTCTGGACTCAAAGATTATATCAAAAGCCCCATCAAGTCCCATAATCCAACTACCTTGGTGCAAGCATATGAGCATGCCAGGAACTATGAGAATATTCCTTCATCCAAGAAAACATATGGGGAGTACAACAAGTATTCTTACAAGCCAACCAATCAAAGCAAATCATGGCAGAATACTTCAAGAAAAGAAGGATTAGATAAGAATCCTTGTACAGTCAGTGCTAATACTAAAGCTGAAGCAAAGAAATGCTATAAGTGCCAAGAACCTTGGGTTCCAGGTCACAGGAAAGTGTGCAAAATGAGGACACAATTCAATCTCATCACTACTGAAGGAGATGAGGATGATTCTGAAGATGAACAGGATCAGCAAGACCCTGGTGATCAGGACACCTCACCCACTCTTCAAATTTCAATGCATGCTATCTCTGGCACAAGTACAAAAGGGAAAACATTTCCACTATTTGTCACCATTGGGAAGGTGAAAGCAGTTGCATTAGTAGATACTGGAAGTACTACCACCTTCATGGATCCCTCAATTCTTTAGAAGGCTAATCTTCCTATTGTAAACCATGATCCAATCAAGGTGACTGTTGCAAATAGGGGCACTATGTGGACAAGTGCTGTCAGCCTTAACTGTCATTACAACATACAAGGAGAGGAGTTCAGTACTGACTTCAGAGTCCTTGAACTTAAAGGATATGACATCATATTGGGGGCAGACTGGATATATGATTATAGCCCAGTGGGACTGAACTTGAAAACAAGGGAATTTTCTGTGGTCAAGGATTCTAAGACAGTTGTATTCCAAGATGAAACACTGCCAAATAAAGATTTCTTGATAAGCCACAGAAAAATGAAAACGCTACTTAACCAAGGATTTGTGGGTGTTGTAGTTTATGTAACTGCAATGATGGAAGATAAGAAGCACATACCTTGTTCAGAAGGACTCCAAAAACTCCTTAATACATATGTTGATGTTTTTCAGGAACCAACTGAACTACCACCTGAACGACATGTTGATCACCAGATCCTGTTGCAACCTGGGGCTGAACCAGTAAACATCAGGCCATACAGAGTATCTCACCACCAAAAGAATACAATGGAAGACC
Organism: Eragrostis tef; assembly: GCA_000970635.1. Taxonomy (NCBI): domain Eukaryota; kingdom Viridiplantae; phylum Streptophyta; class Magnoliopsida; order Poales; family Poaceae; genus Eragrostis; species Eragrostis tef. Next base: position 77,228 of record LAPY01001301.1, read on the forward strand.
TCATTGTCCAGTTATTGCACAACAAGGTGACTAGACCTAGCATCAGTCCTTATTCATCCCCAGCAATTTTGGTTAAGAAGAAAGATGGAACTTGGAGATTGTGTATAGATTACAGAAGGTTAAACAAACTGACTATTAAGAATAAATACCCCATCCCAGTTATTGAGGATCTTCTGGATGAGCTAAAGGGAGCAACCATTTTCTCCAAGATTGATTTAAGGGCTGGTTATCATCAAATCAGGATGAACAAGGAGAGCATTGCTAAAACAGCTTTTAGCACACATCAAGGCCATTATGAATATGTGGTGATGCCATTTGGCTTAACCAATGCCCCAGCAACCTTTCAGTCATTGATGAATAAAATCCTATCTCCTTATTTAAGAAAATTTGTGCTTGTCTTCTTTGATGACATTCTCATCTACAATCATTCAGATGAAGAACATCAAAAGCACTTGCAAATGGTTCTGGATCTTCTGAGGCAGCACCAACTTTATGCTAAACTCAGCAAATGCACCTTTGGTCAGAAACAGGTTGAGTACCTAGGGCATATTATCATTGCTGAAGGGGTTTCTACTGATCCAGTAAAGATACAAGCTGTTCAAGATTGGCCCACATCAAGAAATATTACACAACTCAGGGGTTTCTTGGGCCTCACTGGCTATTATAGAAGATTCATACAGGGTTATGGCCTCATTTGCAAACCATTATTTGATAGTCTAAAGAAAGGAGAATTCAGTTGGGCAGCAGCTCAAGATCAGGCTTTTCTTACATTGAAGACAACACTGACAAAGGCACCTGTACTAGCACTACCTGACTTCAAACAGCCATTCATCATTGAAGCAGATGCTAGTGGCATTGGCATAGGAGCTGTGTTAATGTAGGGAGGCAAGCCTCTGGCCTACCTGAGCAAAGCTTTGGGTCCAAAAGCAGTGGCCATGTCCACCTATGATAAAGAAGCAATGGCTATCATTCAAGCTCTAAAGAAATGGCAACACTATCTGACTCAGTCTGAATTGATAATCAGAACTGACCAACAAAGTCTCAGATATATCAATGATCAGAGACTGGTTGATGGAGTCCAACACAAACTTTTGGTCAAGCTTCTTGGTTACAATTATAAAGTTGAGTACAAGAAAGGATGTTTCAACAAAGCTGCTGATGCATTATCAAGAAAACATCAGTTAAATGAAATCTCTGCAATATCAGCTGCTGTTCCTACATGGATACATGATGTTTTAACCAGCTATATTGGTGATGATAAGTGTAAGGAACTAACTGAAAAGTTGTCCATCTCTCCCACTGCTGTACCAAATTTCACACTATCAAAAGGGATCCTCAGGTATAAAGGAAGGATCTACATTGGGAGTAATACAAATCTCAGACAGGACCTTTTGTCATCTTTCCATGACTCTTCTTTAGGAGGCCATTCTGCTAAAAGAGCCACATATCAAAGGCCAAAGTTGATATTTCATTGGCCTGGAATGAAAACACAGACAATGGAAGTTGTGAAACATTGCCCTACTTGTTAGAAAAACAAGAGTGAACATGTTCCTTACCCTAGCTTGCTGCAACCCCTGCCAGTACCTGATATGGCTTGGCAACACATTACAATAGATTTCATCGAAGCCCTACCTAAATCAGAAGGAAAAGACACAATTCTGGTGGTAGTGGATAAGCTCACAAAGTACTCTCATTCCATAGCTCTCAGCCACCCTTTCACTGTCCACACAATTGTTCAAGTTTTTGTGGAAAATGTGTTCAGGCCGCATGGATTACCTCTGGCTATCATAACAGACAGAGATCGAATATTCACCAGTAACTTGTGGCAGGATCTGTTCAAATCACTGAAGGTTAAGCTGAAGTTAAGTAGTGTTTACCACCCACAAACCGATGGCCAATCAGAAAGAGTAAACCAATGCCTCGAGAATTACTTGAGATGTATGGTGTTCCAAACACCAAGAAAGTGGAAATCCAAATTGGCAATAGCTGAGTGGTGGTATAATACCAGTTTTCACACTGCTCTGAAAATGACGCCCTTTCAAGCACTATATAACATAAAACCCCCAATGATAACTGAAAGATTGCTACCTGATGCACTTTCAGAAGTCAAAGATATCATGCAAGCTAAACTTATAGCTCTACAGAATATCAAGCAAAATTTGACACAAGCCCAAGAGCGAATGAAGAAATATGCTGATGCAAGAAGAACTGAAAGGCAGTTCCAGGTGGGTGATATGGTTTACCTCAAAGTTCAGCCATACCGACACACTGCACTGGGGATTCATTCATCACTCAAGCTCCACTCTAAATATTATGGACCATTCAGAGTCATGAAAAAGATTGGACCACTTGCTTACAAGTTACTATTGCCTGACAAATGCACTATCCATCCTGTTTTTCATATCAGTCAACTTAAGAAACACAAAGGTAACAAAGTTGTTGCAACTGAATCACTGCCACTCATTGATAAGGAAGGCAATATTCAGGTTGGTCCAGCTAAGATCTTGCAACGCCAACTAATTCCAAGGAACAATGAGCCAGTTGTACAATGGCTAATCGAGTGGGTTAATTTGTCTTCGGACAATGCTACTTGGGAAGACGCGGATTTCATTCGCAAGGTATTTCCAGCATTCCATCCTTGAGGACAAGGATGTTAAGAGGAGGGCAATTGTCAGGCTAAGTCCTTTGTTCTGAAGAGCATCAGCAAGTAACGGCTAAATTACATCAACGGTCAAGATTAGATGGGAGAGTTCTATGATGATCGAACGGTGGAGAAGCCGTCGCTGGGAGTTACTATTACCTATCCGAAAATACTGTTAACTTCCACCGTGAGACAGCTGTTCCGGTTAAATTCGTCCTGCTTAAAGACATGCGGCCGCCGCCTGTAGCAACTCATTCAGACATAACCCTAAACTACTTGTTATCAATTCATCTCTCATTCCTCCCAAACTCATTTCCTCGCTTTATCTTGTAATTATCAGCTCTTATCGTTCGGATTCTCCCTCTTTTTCATATTTAGTTCTCGTCCGGATTACTCTGATCCTAACAGGCATGTGCGCTCGTACGGCCGCCGGCCGTTGCGGCGAGTTACGCGCGTCCGGGCCCGGGTGTCGCGGGGTCTTGCGGCGTCGTGCGCCTCACGATTTCAGATCATGCCAAAAGGATGCATAATGCGTGCCAGTTAGGAAAATTTGTTTATGTTCCCGTTAGGAAATTTGTTCCGCCCGTTTGAAGGGAACGTGTAGTTTGTGTGCAGACCGTAACTCAAATTCTTCTCCATTTTGTAGTAGAATGGAAATGCCGTAGGTCTAAAATTACACGCTAAGTGATTCAAGAGAACTTCATTTCCAGCATAAACCCATCCTTTAAATCCAGAAGCAATACTCTGCATCCAGTTTTAAACAATGTCCAATGAGAGTCACAGCGGATTGTTTATAATCCTCTCCTATATAATTGTTGGAATTGGCGCAAAACAATCAAATGTCTGTTGCAACATCTTTTTTTTTTCTTTGGACAACCAACGGGAAGGGAGGCCAGCTCACATTAGGAAGACGAGCAGCGAAGGGCCGCGCCTCTTTGGAGCCTCTTCGTTTCGTTTAGGACTAAAGTTTATAACAATTATACACCAATATTATGATGTAAAATTGAGAAATTAACATAAATAAGAGTCGAATTGCTCTTTATCATGTATATCAATGATTGATATGTCCTTATTTACTCTAATTGTTTCTCCAACCTTTGACTTTTCATCCTTTCAAACTTCATGATAATACCCGTGTCTGACTCCGAATCTAAACAAAAAATATAAGACAAGATATGAGATGCAAAAATAATTATCCGCAACTATCCGCTCCGAGCCCAGATTCAACTAAAAAATATAAAATAAGATATAGGATGACCACTATCCGTCATATTCGACCCGTTTTCACCCTACTGAGAGTGACAGGGTGAGCTCCCCTCCGAGCTCTTGGACGAGTTCCAACTACAGGCTAGGGCGGAGATGGCCCATGGTTGGAGAAGAGGAAGAGAGAGAGGCTGTAGATGATGGTAGTTTGGGTATTTTCAAAAAATATTATATGAAAAAAAATCAGGTATAAGCATCGTGGATGGCATGAGGGAAAACACAATGTCATAGAGGGGATAAGTGGTTCGGTGATTGCGGATATAGAATGGATGAAATTGGCGATGGTAAATAAGAAATTGGCCCAAAAAACGAGGTGGGCTGTCATAAGCGCACTCAGCTAAGCCGTGGGCTGTCATAAGCGCCCTCACCAGCTGCTTCGCTCTTCCCAAAACAAGATGGATGCTCATGTTCCACCTAGAAGAAATCACAAGAAACTAGAGAATGAAAAATGTGCAAGTTACTAAATGAGGACCAAAATCAGGACAAATGAGTTCTCAGGGACACAAAACTCAATTGGGATATCCAAGAAAATCCCAATCTCATCCACCTCTACCATCAGACTTAGTTTTTAGGAGAAAAAGATATCCAATAAAACAACTACTTGATTACCGTTACGCACATCTCAGACGGACACAAAGACTTACCTCATGCAGCTGCGTATTCCAAGCCAGAAACAAGGGCTCTGCAGAGGGCACGAAAGCATCACATAACACTTTCAGCGTCAACACCCTTTTGTACAATGCTCAGACCAAAAAGCAGGACTGAATACTGGTTGCAAGCAAAGGCATAACACAAGGGCCGAAAGCGATTTCTCCGTGGGATGCTTCATACAATATTTGTACAACACAAGACCACTTGTAATCAATAACATGAAAACTTCTCTACAGTCATCTAGTTTCCTTTCGCATGGATGCAAGCCTTGTCTTATTGCACCTCAATCCCACCTAAATGTATAAGGAACAGAAAAACAATAAATTTGTTGATTCAGAAACTAGATTTTCAGGGAAAAGGAACAGAGAATGTTGTATTACCTTGTATAAACTGAGCTACCTACGTCTTGTTAACTATATGGTACAGAGTAATGCTCCTCTAAGCTGGCGGTAGGGAACGCCTGCAAGTTGGGCACTCCATCTTTATGTCCATCCATCGTTGTAAGCAGCCTGAGTGGAATATATGCTCACAAGGTGCCACCTGCATGAGAAAGGATAGTGAGCACTCAATAATCGCCCTGCAACATCAAATACCACAAATACTACATAATTACCATGTATTCATTTGTCCTTTGGGTAACATCAATTGTAGTCATGCAAATAACGCAATCAATGGGCTGATTTGTACTATCATCTACCTTCCGGTGGTAGCAGTATTTCTCAGGCAGTATCTGAAAAATAAAAGGCAGTGGACAGAAATATTAAATAACACTGATACTAGAAAAAAACCGTTATGAGAAATCGAATCAAGGAAATAGCAACAACAATGGCAATTGGATGCATATAACAAGCAAAAGAACCAAATACAATGTACTGTAACATGGTATATTGTTACCTGGCGCGGAATAAAGCAACGAGAACCAAGATAGTGCTGAAGCAAGAGCACTGCTACCTGGATACCCATGAATACTGTTACAGCTATGCACCAGTTCTTGTCCGGCTCGATCCGCATGAAGTTATTAGGGCAACCAAATATATATAGTGGAATAGCAAGGCGGGTAACAGTCATGCCTATGATATACTGCGGGTGCAGAGGTTTTCTTGTATCCCGGATGACATTTGTGATAATTTGAGGTACCCAGAAGGAGTACATCAGGAAAAGAAGTGGGCGCAAGAAATTGTGCAACTCATACATGAGAAGTATTCCTCCCAAAAGAATGCCATCTGCACACACAACACAAGTTGAAGAATATCTTAAAGTTGGTAGAAAAAGCAAACACTGATATAAGTATGTGAAAATGCCAACTAGGTTTGGCAATTATTGGCATACTCCTATGAACATACTCCCTCTGTTCTTGTTTTGTACTCCCTCCTTTTTTTTTTCTTTTGATGACGTTCAGACAAGAATTGCAGTGCAAAATTGCACTAAAATCTTTGTCTGAACGTCATCAATAAAAGATTGGAGGGAGTAGTTGTTAGGACAAAGATCGGTAATTCAATTTTAGTTCATGTAGCTTGTCTGAAACGTCAACAAATAAAAGATGGAGGGAGTATGTTGTTTAAGTTAACAAGAGAAGCACGTACAACGGAATTCTTAGAAGTGATTAAGATAAAAAAACAGTTTATTTCCCAGATGAGTGCTTATATAAAGGAAATAGTGCTCAAGTTTGCACCAGGCACTAAGGTGTGCAGTAAAACGAGCCTACCTATTAAGCACACCGTTACATTGTATTGCATAAGAGAGTTTTCATAGGGGTGCTTAATGATGCTGGGACATTTCTCCCTTTGAGAACTTGCCAAAGCTGCATGCCCTAAGGGCTCCAATAAAAACTCACTCCAGGATTCCATAATGGTCTAAATCAGATGGTTTGTATATTGACTTACAAATGGGGTACGATCACCTGCCGCTAGATGCAGCAGTACATGGAACAATAATAGTACGTTAGAGACAAAAACCAGAAAACCGGGCAATGGTCAGTAGGGTGTGGAATCAGCAGTCACGGGTTGGTGAAAACCGGCAGTCAAACTGGCAAGTCAGTTGGGATTTGAGAACTATGGTTATTGTTTTTGTAGAGAGCTACTATGGTTGCCGATTTGTCTGCCAATTTATTCAAACAGGGTATGAATAGTCCTAATATTCAGTATCAGATCCAGTATATATGCTATTTTCTTGAACATAAATTGAATGTACATGTTCTAATAGCAATAAAGAGAGCATAGTTCGAACCGATCGACCTACTGGCATGGTTCTTAAGAAAGTACGAATAAACCGAATGAATGGTTAGCACTTACAAAAGCGACTATATAGAACAGATAGCTCTCGCCTCATTATTTCCCAGCCTTCTCCACTGTTCAAAGGTCTGCTTGCTTTCCATATAGCAAGGAGGTACCTCATCTCAAATATAGAAAATACAACAAACTTGAAGAATGCAGCTGTTGCGAAGGCATTAAAGAGTGACTCTGCAGAAAGTTGAACATGTAAAAGAGGAAAGTAAGCCACTGTAATATCATAAGTTTCACGGGATTGACATTGGCAGAAATTTGGGGGAAAAAATGGTGTAACACAATTCAGTCTATAACCAGAGCACAGAAATGATAAAAGAAAACTTAAACTATCTATTTGTTAATATCATTGATAGAATTGGAGGCTGACTTTGAGACATCTCAACAGTCTGATAGATGAACAGTACTTTGCTAATTGAAGGCAGTTTGGAAGGTACTAGATATTGTCAGTTGGATATGAGTTTGGGGAAGTTAATGTGTAAATCATTTTTCCATCTCCAATGCGTATATATCATATATAATTTTTTTAAAACAAATATACAATATATGATTGGCTAGCCTACCCCAACTTGCTTGGGATAGAAAGGCTTTGTTGTTGTGGTTGTTGTTGTTGTGGTTGTTGTTGCTGTTGTTGTTGTTGTTTATATACAATGATTGGCTCATATTTCACTTATCGAACAAGATATTAAACATGAAATTAGAAAAGCAATGGAATCCTAATAGGCCACATTTCAATTTACAATCAAATAAATGCAAGCACTGGCAGATGTCAGAACGAAACAGCAAACATTAGTCATAAGACTCACCAACCAATATCCCAGCAGTCAGATGAAGTAGACAGAGATATGCATCCATGATAGCTTGTTGGCCAATCATTAGAATAGAAACCTTAGCAGCTCCCTGTGAGGAAAGCAAATGCATCTCAAGCAAATGTCAAAGCAAGAGGAATTTATTCTTTACAAAGTATAAATGAATCTAAAGGAAAAAATAATGCTTACAGATTGAGTGTTGCTGTGCTCCATTTGCCTAATCAGCAACAAAACTTGAAGGAAGGAGATCTTTCTAAAGTTAAGGACTGAACAGAGTGATAGACCAATAAAGATAATCAAAAAAAGAAAGCTACAGTCACAGAGGATACAAAAGTGACCATCAGTGTGTAGTTGACTGCTTTGTTGTAATAAACTTCAACATTCAAAGATGTAGCATTCAACAAGATAGGGGGGAAGCACTCTCCATCATCATTGACAGCTGGGCTCTCCAACAAACCCTCCAAGCGGTACTTCTCATGCTCTCCTTCTAGTTAATAAACAAAGTATGTACAGAAATCAGCAACTGCTTTATATGTTATTGAAAGGGAATTAATTACCAATTGAAGCCTAGTATAAGCACAGGTTAATTTATGATGAATAATAAATTGACAAAGGATGATAAATGTAACAATGATATGAAGAAAATAATTACCATTTAGGTTAGATGACACACGAACCACCTTAGCAGCTATTTCTGTGTTACAGTGTTTCTCCATGTCATATGTGAGAGCTGACAGGAGAAGATAGCACACATAAAAATCAAATCATACGGTAGATAGTATTTAAGGTACTAAATGTATCTTACAATTCTTCCTCCGGTTCTTCTCTTCAGAAGATTCCTGGAACACTTGGGAGGAGAAAATCCGCAGCTGCTTCAAAGCAAGAAGGTGAAAACGTGGTATCATAAGCATGCTCATTAGTTTAAGAGGATTCTTCTGGGTACATTTGAAAGCAAGAGGTGAAAAGGTATAATCATAAGCATGGTCATTAATTTAACAGGTTTCTTCTGGGTACGTGTGCATCTGAAGACAAGTAATTTTAAAGGTCTTGGGAAAGATCGAGTGGAAAATGGAATTATGTGTGATACATGAAAAAAAAAAGATAATATACATGTTCAAATTAACAAGTCAAATACATTTGCTTACCAAATGGTACGGATTCGACAAAAAGTAATCCTCTTCTTGAAGTGGCTCACCATCTGCGCCACTAAAATAGAGACCAGTTGCTTTAAGTGTACATGGCGAGGAGAATGCACAAAATACTAATGCTAAACAACAAAAATTGCATACATGAAGGAGATGCAAATGGACCTTCAGTTACAGAAAAAAAAAAGAAGAAAAGAATACAAGACAGTTACCTGTTTGCTACCATTCGAAGTTGTCTGAAAGGCCAAATGTACACTCCTTCTAACCTTATCTGAGCAACTCCACGATCATGAGCATTGTCGATGACATCATGGAATGTAATTGATCCCTGTCATTCCATAGTGCACAAAGCAATCAGTATAGCACAGAGGAAAGGCATCAAACTTGCAATAAATTTCATTAATATAATCAACACAGGTTTATTGTGGGAAGAACATGTGTGAATTTCTCTAAGGACAAAACTGGAACAACGTACATACAAAATCATTGTAATCAGGTTGGTCATAAACAAGACAAATTAGCAGGTATAGCCATAAAGGTGGTAATTAATGTGTGTGCTTATAGGGGAGTAATTTTTTTATGGTAACAGTCATATTAAAAAGAGAGACGATTTACCTGAACATAATGGACCCCGCTTATCTTTGTTGGAGTGCTCAACAATTCCAAAACCGAATCACCTTTAGATTTCACAAACTCAAGAAACCTAGATGAACCATTTGAAGCACCAGCAAAGCTCCAGCTCCCTGAACCATAAAATGGTGTTGTTATCACACAAATTACATCGATGCCAACTATAAGTTGTAATCGTTACATAACAAAGTAGTAATAATTAAAGACGTCACGTCACTGAGCAATAGAGCACACAATATATGGAATTGAACTATAATGTTAGAAACCCAGAATGCTTTGGTGCAACTGACAAACATGTCACTAAGGCTGCATTTGGTTTTACTGAGGCTTTCCAATCTCAGTCCTCTCTATATTTGAATTCCTCAAAACACCTTAAATACTTATCGCAAAATATTGAATAAAATGTTAAATATTCCCACAAGTAACTAAATTCCACAATGTTGCACTGCACAACACAGCAACCACAGATTCACCCTAAGGATCTGTTTGGATTGTGTCCACGCGTTGCCACGCCAGACATTCAGCGCGCCGCACCCGCTCCGAAGAACTGCAGTTCATTTTCACACCACAAGTCGCCAAAAGTGTGGCGGCCATTTCGTTTGCCGCACTTGCGGCGCGGCAGCCTACGGCAATAATCCAAACAGACCCTAAGAACCAAGATGGCTCCAGCCTCTTGGTAGTACTGAGTCGGTACTACTATATTAAACGTGAGAGATGCATTATGCACAGGTCTATTACACAACACTGGATGTGCCAATTTGGGATGCCTGGTATTGCTGCCAGAACAAAGATATAACACGAATGAATTGTATGGATAGCTCACACAAATGGAAATTTTAATTTGATTTTTAAAAGAATGAATCAGCAATGCCAAAAAGAAAAAACATCCTGGTCCTAAAGTAGGATTGCAACATGATCATCTCCGGAAATTCAGAGACATCCTCCAATAAATTCGGAATAACTATTTGTGTACCACCCAACATGATGTATCAGATTTCTAGAAATCTGGAGGCAGGTAGTCATGCCGTGGAAATACAAAGGTTCATATTGAATCAATTTTAAGTGAAAGGGGAACCAACCTAACTATACCGCACATCATGCCGGATAAAGGACCTTCTAAATAATAAGTAAACACCTGTGTTGTATAAACATCAAAAAATAATGGAAACAACAGAAGTTACCTTTGTAAGTTCCTGTAATATTCCATGAATACGGGCTCATGTCATTCTCATCCCTCTTGAAGAAAGCATGCTGCATAAACACACAGATCATGGCTAATCAGCTCAGTTGCGCACATACCAGTAGAGTTAACATTTCAAGATAAACACATCCTACTGGTCATCTCCTAATCTCATCACTATAATCATCAAGTACCCACCAGGATAAATGAATGAAAACTAATCAAAGCTGGCATTCAACTAACTTTCTACTCGTCATTGAACGTAAGAAATGGCAATAGCACTTGGTCATTCCCTACTCCCTGGACTCTTACATTCGCTTTGGGTCAATTCATACAATTGATTGGATGTATAGTATATCCAGTTCAAATGACTACGAAGTTTAATAAGGCTAAGTTCAAATGACTGAACTTCCGAGTAAGGGAATAACAACTGGTGTAAGCCCCAAAATGGACAGTTGCAGTGACCAAATTAAGCAAGACCTAGCATCGCCCTTGCATCATTCGCTTCGATTGGTCAACCCTAAGCTGCCGATTCGCCCAACCCCCACGCCCCCATGGTAAATAACTGGGGAGAACAACGAAGGCGACTCCAAAGCTCTCCAATCCCAGCTCAGCAGAACCGTTCTCACCTCGTCGACCCACGAGCCCGCGGAGGCGGCGTCTCCCACGGTCGCGACGCGCTCCCGGAGAGGCCGCAGCGCCGCGGCCAGCGGCGGGGCCAGGGCCA
>LAPY01001301.1:110991-123443 GCA_000970635.1 Eragrostis tef
GGGGGGAGGGGGGGGGAATGGGTTTGCTGCATGCTAGTTGCATCTAAAAAAATGAAAAGGTTACCTTTCACGAAAAATAAAATTCATAGAGTGTATTGGGAGAAATGTCCTATAAGGGATTAACAACAAAGGAGCTGATAAAGGATTGGTCCATGGTAATACTTAGCAAATTAAAAGGCTAAAGAGTAAGCACAAGTTATCTTGATTAATCCTAGCGTGAATTAAGTTCCATTCTTAAATAAATTGATCATGCATCTAAATTTATGTACATAAACATGCGTAATGTGTATAGCACGACACTGGGACACGTGCTGAATAACAAGAGACAAGATAAATGTTTTGCAAAAGTAATTGGCAAAAATATCATATTTGTGTGCACTAAACACATCCAAGCTTAATGTCGATAAGATTTTTGTGCGCATGACACTCTGCCCGCCCTATCTAGCAACGTTTAAATCCGTGCCAGTGTCACAGGCCCACAATGTCCATGTGTGATCAATAGTGCAAGCTGTTTAAGGGTGAACCATTCAGCTAAACTAAAGTATGACAAACCATGCTCAAAAGTGAGCTAAAGATTTTGCTACACTACTAAAGCATGCCATGCGAGCTAACAAGGTAATACAAGTAATTAATTATGTGAATACAAAAAAGATTACCTTATGGAGAAATGATTACACTTCTGCTCTACTGGCCCGTCATCAGGTTCAGCAACTGCCTCCAGTGCTCTAGTTCTTGTAGCAGCAGACCGTTCCATTTGCTCCAAGCAGAGTAATACGTAGGACCTTGGCAGTTGAACGTCAGTCCTGTGATGTACATCGTGGTTCATCAAAACAGAAATATAGCAAAAAGAATGCGCCGTGCACGCATGCATATATACTTAGCTCATAGAATATAACACTGAACAAAATACCATATACACATCCCAAAGGCAAGGAGTGAAAACAATTTAGACCGTTAGTTAATTTCTCAGCATGTATTAACATACTATATATAACCAAACGCGCAAGTTAATAACTAATTAGCTAAAGCTATAGATAGATGTACATAACTTTAATCTCCATGCATATCTACGGAAACATAGTTGTGCCCTCTACGGATTAACTCGGATACACGAGTCTACCAGTGCATGGTCTATAGAAATGCATGTGGGCCCATTTTTATAATGGCATGAAATCTAGGTAGGCATGCATGGCTTGGGTCCAGAGCAAGTCCAACCACAGCCGGCCACTGGCACGAAATTAGAGGCACACATGAAGCAAAGAGAACAAGTGAAATTAATAGTGAAGAAGTGCATCATCGACGGACCAGACCCTGAAGCTTGGTAAGGAATGCACCACTTATTAGACCAAACAAGACCTTGCAAGATCAAAGAAATGATAGATGCAAAAAATTGAGTGAAATTCATATTTTTTTGTTCCTAGGATCAAATGAAAGGAGGAATGCAAGAATAAGTAAATCTATGTGTATGGCACACTACTAATCTTAAAAATAAAAAGATATTTATTTGCCTAATCGCGCAATCAACCTAAATCCATATCAAACTCAAATAGAAGATCCAATCGAGCAATGATGAATACATTGATTGAGTTAAAGGAAAGCGACAGAAGAGGAAGTAGCACATCACTTACCTAGTGGTCCACAGCGAGTGGTATCGAGACCTCCGCCGGCTAGATCACGAAGAGGCAGAAGTAGCTTTGATCCCTATCCAAAGCCTTTGCATCTGTGTCACGGATTTGGAAAGGAGAGAGGAGAAAGATTCCTATTTAGTTTTTTTTTTGGAGAAACAGGAGAGAAAAGGGGCCTCTGCAGACTAGATCGCAAAGGCGGAGTCGGCTCTCTACCAAACTTGTGGTATGTGGTGGTTATGTCACGGATTAGGAAAGGATGTGAGAGGTTGTTATCTAGGGTTTTGAGGAGAGATCTGGAGAGAGAGGGGTCATCACAGACCAGATCGAAGCCGAGACAGAGGCGACTCTCAATCAAAGGTTGGGTGACGACATTACAGATTTAGGAAGGAGACGAGGAGAGATCAATCCAAAAAGAAAAGGAGAGATGTAACGTCAAAATAAATAAACGGGTAGCACAACACTACACAGATCTAGGGTTTGTGGAGGGGAGAGGAGACGAAGAGGACATGCGGGTGCGGCGCGATGGAATGAGGCTAGGGTTTGGGGTCCGGAGCGTCAGGGGGAGGGGGGTTTCTTTTATACGCGGAGCGGGCTCATATGACCGTTGGGAATTTGGACCAGGCTTTAACGTGCTGTCAGGCTTGACAGGCTGTTAACGGGCTATTCGTGCTAGCTGTTAGCTGGGCAGGGTTCAATTCATCGGGCTGGACCCTCGGCGCAGACACAGGCACGAAATAGATCGGGTCGTGTTGTGTGCGTCGTGCCAGCCCGTTTGGCCATCATTACCCACGTTCCTACTGTATCCATGTCCCCAACCCTGTTTTGTTTTCCTTTGTGCGTCGTCTCATCTTCCTTTGTTCCTGCTGTTAGAATTCCTATCGCTAGAAGCTCCTCCTTGCGGGGAAGAATTTGGTGCAATGGACTAATTTGGTGCAATTTGTGCAGTAGCCTAGCCGGCCATCAAATTTGGATCAGACGTTTCAACTTTTGACCACGGCAGCCCCCAATCAACTTAACTGTTTTTTCAAAGAATCCCTCGCTTAACTTCCTCATCAATGGATCCAGAAATCAAATCCTGAACTTCTCCGTCAGTCCTTCCGTCTGCTCGCCGTCGTCAGGCCCTAACTAAGAAAACACTTCGTCGCTCATCGCCTGCGGCGCCTACAATCACAGCGACAAAAAGTTCCGCTTTAATCATGCTTATAGCATGCGTCTTAACTTCCGCCTAGTGCAGACCACGCTCATGATGGCATCACGTTGGAATTGAGGCCACATGATTCCTCAATTTTGGGGAGAGTGGATCGATTCTATGGCACCGTCGCGGGCGGCATTGCCGGCATGCTTGGGCATCGTGCCCACCTTGGACCTCGCTGGCAGATGGATTTGTCATTTGTTTGAGGGGGTGTCTGAAAAATGATTAAGTGGATGGAGGGGCTCCTGTGGCCAAACGCTGGAATGTCGGATGCAAATCTAATGGCCTGATTGCATAGATTGCACGAAATAAGTCCATTGCACCCAATATTTCCCCCCTCCTTGCCCAGCCACCTACGCGTGTAGGAGAGGTGAGCCCACCATCTGGTCCTTGTTAGTTGCTAATTTCCCCACCCGTGCTGCTGTTTGGGAAGAGTAGAAGCAAGGAGAATCGAAGGGGGTTGGAGATTTTCATTGCAGTTCCATTTTCTGTTCTCTGACATCACCAAAACTGAAAATGTAATGGAACAATTCAGAAAAAAAAATCGTAACTGAAAATCAGCAACTAACAAGGACCATTGCAGTTTCATTGCAGTTTCTGAATTGTTCCATTGCCGTTTCAGTTACGGCTTTCAGTTTTGGGCATCAATTTAAGGGTTCTTAGAAGTCGAATTTCTCCAAAGCATGAATAAAGTGTTTATATTACTTTGTTTGATCTGTCGAGAGAGTACTTATAATCTTGATTGGGTGTAGTAGATTGAGAGAGATGGATTTTCAAATTCAGCATCCCAATAGTTGCCTTGCGCGTCACTAACAAAAGCTTTGTATATATATATATATATATGCGCCCCCAAGAACGCCCGTCCTCTGCCCTTCGCGAGTCACACGATTCTTCGGTTGTTTCGTACACCGACTGATTATATATGTTGTGCTGGTCTGTGCACGCTAATCACGCGACGTAGTTGGCCTTCTCCTCCTGCATGGCCTCCGCGAGCTTGGACCACTTGGTGCGGATGGTGATCACCAGCAGCGTGCAGGCCTGGCACGTCAGCCCGCAGATGAGCCCCGCCCAAAGACCCTGAAGAAAGATATATACGAAGTTCAGTCAGACAAAGCAGCACCATTTGTCGTTGATCAAACACAGAGTCGTCGCCTATATATGCTTGCTGTGTTGCAGATGATCGCTGCTCATCAGCGACCGTCCGACGACGTGTTGCCTAATACCTTGGCGTCGAATTTGAGCTTGAAGGCGAAGAAGATGGCCAGCGGCATGCCGACGAAGTAGAAGGCCACGAGGTTGGTGACGGCGGCCAGGTGCTGCCATCCGCACCCCCTGGCAACGCCCGACAGCACGCCCTGCGCAGAGTCGAGCACGATGGAGATGGTCATCAGCGGCGTGATGGCTGCGAACTCCGACAAGATCACCGCGCTGCTGCTGAAGAGCCCCGCCCACAGGCCGTGCCCGAAGGCCAGCAGCAGCACGAAGGAGACGGCCAGGAACACCGACAGCTTCATCGTCACCGACACCGCGTTCTGGGCGCGGTCCACGTTGCCCGCGCCGATCTCGTTCGACACCCGGGTGCTGCGAGAGAAAATAGATTCGAGTCATGCCATCAGTCGCTGTTGCACGGAGCTCGTCAGACGGAACAGAACAGAACAGAGCAGCAGGCAGCCCAGAAACGCACCTCACGGCGGCGCTGAACCCGAACGTGATCATGTACGCGATCGCCTCCGTGCTAGTGCTGCACGCATCAAGTTCGTGGGTCAACTCGACAGTTTGATCACAGTTTGAATGATGGAGCATATAAACTCGTCAGTTTGATCACAGTTTGAATGATGACTCGTATGAATGGCATACCTCTGACTGATGGAACAGGCGAACAGAAAATGTTCCAGCTATCTAGTGATAAAACAGAGAGCTTCAGTCTGAAAGGGAACGTACCACATGGCGATCAGCGACGTGCTCACGGTGGAGTTGGGTAGCAAGCCGGCGATCAGGACCAGCAGCTCGAACGCCCAGTACTCCAAGCTGCAGCCAAATCAAGACACCTCACACGCGCGTTACTATTTCGCAATTCACCAGCAACACACAAGAACAGGGGAACGCAGCGTGATGAAAGAAAGCGCACTGCTGACACTACAGGCACGTACGTACCAGACCATGATGGCGGACGGCGTGGCGAGCTTCACGATGGGCAGCACGTACTTGAACGCGTCGACGGAGAACCCCTTCCACGTCTCGGCGAACGCCTGGGACCGCACGATGTAGGCGAGCAGCATGAGGCAGGAGACCCAGAACGTGGCCGAGATGGCGGCCGCGGCGCCGGCGAGGCCCAGGCCCAGCACGTTCACCAGGAGGTGCGTCAGCGCGACGTGGAGCGCGAACGGCGCCACGGAGCAGACCACGAGCGGCACCACCACGGACTGCGTCTGGAGGTACCGGAGGAGGCACTGCAGGAAGGAGTAGGCGAAGAGCCCGGGCACCTGCGCCGCGACGAAGGTCGCCGCGGCGCGGGACACCTCCGGGTCCTGCCGGAGCAGCAGCAGGATGGGCTCCGTGAAGCACCAGAGCACGGAGATGACCACGGAGACGGAGGTCATCATGATGAGCGACGACTGCAGGTACAGCCCCAGCATGCGGTACAGCCGGGCGCCGTACGCCTGCCCGCACAGCGTCTCCAGCGCGCCGCTCAGCCCCGTCTGCAACATCCATGATCATGATCATCACATTAATCATCTAATGGAGCCGTTTTGATTCTTCATTTCAGTTTACATGCAGCATTATTTTAGGAAAAAAAATTATGGTACGGAATGGTATAATCTCTAGTCTGCTCTACTTGGCACTTTGAGATCGTTCATGCAGCATGCTACAGCTTAGCTAAAACAGCATCATAAACTGGGAGGTACTTATTTCAGCTTCTCGCATCTCAGAATGCAAAACTGCATTTTTAGTGTTCACCAAATGAAACATCTGCCATCTAATTTGCGTTCCAATCTGGTGATCTCATCAACGAAGGACCAAAAATAATAGAACTACGCCAAAAATAATAGAACTACGTGTGATTTGTTTCAGTGCAGACCCAGCAAAAGCAGGGATGGGAGCAATGGGAACCGTCTAAAGCTGCACAGGCCTGGAAAACACAGAATGCGTCCTCATTTACCTACTACGAACAAGCAGTGAGAACGTACAAGCTGCACACAAGGCTGCACCCAAAGGTGGGACCAATGAGAACTTCTTGCTGAAATTTATACTTCAGTCAAACATATTAGAGCAAAATTAAGCAATTGATGTGCTTTTAAATAAAAGGTAGGTCATAAGCAAAATCTATTTGTGATTGTGTTGGTATGCATTCTGATGACTTAGCTTCATCCAAGCGTGCTGAATGAATCACAGAACTGTTACATGCTCGAATTTCGTTTGTTCCTAAACGTAAACGCTTGATAACTTAGTAATAGATTCCAGGGGATTGCATATCACAGATTATATAAGTAACCCACTTGAACGTTTGCGCGACCAAGTAAACGATCTCCCTTTAAAATCATCGAGAAAAGCTTGACCATTACTAAGTTGCATTCTGAAAAGGGGAAAGCTAAAATTTGCTGGGGTGAAAAGTTGTCCTCCAGCACCCGAATTTTGTCTTTCTCTTTTTTTTCCTATGTTGCATGCATTAAAGAATTAACACATGTCACATATGGAAAATCGAGTGTTTCTAAGGCCATGAATACCTGAATTTTTCTCATACCTTGAGTTACAGTCAATTTATATTGGAGTTACAGCTGCTTAATACTGAAGTTACAGTGATTGTTTCGGTGTAATATTTGAGTATAGGTGGTGTAAATAAAAATTCGGGTGCTAGAGTCCTCTAAAATATTTGAATTTTTCTTCTCTACCAGATGAGATTAGATCTCATCCACAAAGCAAGATCTGATGGTTGAAAGATCTTTTTGACTCTTGATCCAATGGTCTAAAATTTGGGTGATGAGATCTAGTTTTTCACTTAGGTGAGCTATAGACAGCCCCTTCTGAAAAAGCACAGTCCAAAGTCCAAACCCGGAAACTGGCACGTCTGACTCGCTGACTGCTTATGCAAAAGAAGAAGAAGAAGAAGAATGCTGTGCCGAGGCCGCTCCCGTACTTCCTGTGTCAGTGCCACCTGTGGCTTGAACACTTCCTGTAACGTGAGCCATCTAATGGTCCATACAAGCACGAACGCTGAAGGAGAACCTGCGATACTCTTCTGGTTTTCTTCTAGAGATTGCGGGATATTCTGGTGCCAGAAAAATTATGTGATCCGTCGGCCAACTAACTCGCCGTCCAATGTCGTACTGGTACCCTTGTCATTATGACAGCATGGAATCATTATCTTTGAGATTGTTAACGTGGTCCATGACTCGGTGCCTTGAGGCACATGGAGCACGAGTTCCTGCATGCGCGCAGCTCTGACCCGGCCAGTCCCGCTCCAGGTTTTAAGTCCCCGACGTGAATACACACACAGACTGGTCGGGTCGTGTGATCGGTGGATCGATCGCTCAACCGACGACGGCGACGAGCCGGATGTCGGCCGTGCTAATTAAGCTGCTCTGCATTCTCCACCTAAACGGGCCGAGACGAGGCGACGCGGCTACGCTCGCTCGCGCGGACACGTCGTGCGCGCGCGCGGCATTAAACTCTGGCTGCGGTCGATTAGCTACTTCTCGTGACCGTGTCCGCACTAAAGTTGCCACGCCAATCCGGCCTCTACAGGGACATGATTCCAGCGCGATGGGTGGCGAGCGAGGCCGGACAAGATATGATGATGATGATGATATGAGACGGTTCCGGACACGGATGTATGCGTGCAACCCGAATTTTGTCTTTCTCTTTTTTTTCCTATGTTGCATGCATTAAAGAATTAACACATGTCACATATGGAAAATCGAGTGTTTCTAAGGCCATGAATACCTGAATTTTTCTCATACCTTGAGTTACAGTCAATTTATATTGGAGTTACAGCTGCTTAATACTGAAGTTACAGTGATTGTTTCGGTGTAATATTTGAGTATAGGTGGTGTAAATAAAAATTCGGGTGCTAGAGTCCTCTAAAATATTTGAATTTTTCTTCTCTACCAGATGAGATTAGATCTCATCCACAAAGCAAGATCTGATGGTTGAAAGATCTTTTTGACTCTTGATCCAATGGTCTAAAATTTGGGTGATGAGATCTAGTTTTTCACTTAGGTGAGCTATAGACAGCCCCTTCTGAAAAAGCACAGTCCAAAGTCCAAACCCGGAAACTGGCACGTCTGACTCGCTGACTGCTTATGCAAAAGAAGAAGAAGAAGAAGAATGCTGTGCCGAGGCCGCTCCCGTACTTCCTGTGTCAGTGCCACCTGTGGCTTGAACACTTCCTGTAACGTGAGCCATCTAATGGTCCATACAAGCACGAACGCTGAAGGAGAACCTGCGATACTCTTCTGGTTTTCTTCTAGAGATTGCGGGATATTCTGGTGCCAGAAAAATTATGTGATCCGTCGGCCAACTAACTCGCCGTCCAATGTCGTACTGGTACCCTTGTCATTATGACAGCATGGAATCATTATCTTTGAGATTGTTAACGTGGTCCATGACTCGGTGCCTTGAGGCACATGGAGCACGAGTTCCTGCATGCGCGCAGCTCTGACCCGGCCAGTCCCGCTCCAGGTTTTAAGTCCCCGACGTGAATACACACACAGACTGGTCGGGTCGTGTGATCGGTGGATCGATCGCTCAACCGACGACGGCGACGAGCCGGATGTCGGCCGTGCTAATTAAGCTGCTCTGCATTCTCCACCTAAACGGGCCGAGACGAGGCGACGCGGCTACGCTCGCTCGCGCGGACACGTCGTGCGCGCGCGCGGCATTAAACTCTGGCTGCGGTCGATTAGCTACTTCTCGTGACCGTGTCCGCACTAAAGTTGCCACGCCAATCCGGCCTCTACAGGGACATGATTCCAGCGCGATGGGTGGCGAGCGAGGCCGGACAAGATATGATGATGATGATGATATGAGACGGTTCCGGACACGGATGGATGCGTGCCGCGAAGGCGGTGGTGGCGGGAGCAAAAGGACGGACGCAACGCCGGCCTCTACTGACCACGTAACTGGAAGGAAGCCAGCGTCGTCGCCCGCGTACAATGTCGCTCGCTCAGGTTTTCTCTTCCCGTTGGCAGCGAGCGTGGAATCTGGCTAGGGGATAGGGACGCGACGCTACGAGACGACGTAACGCGCGCGTTTGCTTGCGCGGCGAGCGAGCAATTGGTTCAAACTCAGGCTGGGAAACGAGCGGCTTGGCGTGACGGGAGATGGCGGGACAACCGCGAATTGGCAAATCCGCGGAGGTGGCTTGCTTGGCTCTACATTCTTTTCGTGGTACTCTTTCTTCCCATACAACCGGTACAACTCACAGCAGCACCAGCACTACTTACTTCGAACCACGTCAACGGAATGATCCCGCGGTTATTCCTACTACTAACCACGTAAATTAACGTAGCAACTGGGCTCGAAATGTCAGCACGGCATCGAGCACGAGCGTTGAATATGTCTCCAACCGATCCGCATCACTCTCTGCCCGTCCTATCGTTGTTAATATCGTGTATTGAATGCCCACAGGCCACAACGTCAACCAAAACAGCATCGTTCTCCATATCTCGTCCTTAAAAAAATGAAGGCTAAATAATCGTGATTGCGACGAATGAATGCCGAAATGGACGCGGACGATCGGAACTGGATCGCGGCCACATTCATTACGCGTACTATGTTTTAAATAATTGAGTTTGAAATTAAGGAGAGTTAATTCTCCATGCACGTGGCAGGCCAGGCCCGCGAGAGCCGCTGCCACCGCCGTGAGCCGGCCGGCGACCGGGTGCACATGCCGGCTTGTTGCTCACGCGACGGCGACGCACGCAGCAAACTAAAGTGCGAAGAATATCAATGAAAGAGTGATTTGGATTTGTATTTGGCAGGAGAGAAGCTAAGGCGATGTCGCACGTACGTACCACGAAGGCGTAGCCGGTGACGGTGGCCCATGAGTTGCCGAGCGTGGCGCCGGCGAGGTGCACCTCGCCGAGGTGGCCGGAGAACATCACCGACACCAGCGGGATGGCGTAGTAAGACATGTTCGTCAGCACCATCGGCACCGCGAACCCCAGCTGCATCCGCGCCTCCTTCGTGTCCACCACGCGGCCAAGCCACGTCGTCGTCGACGGCCGCTCGCCGCCGGCCTCATCGCCCTTGTTCATGCTGCCGTCGTCGTCGACCGTCGAACGAAACGGTCGGGATCGGAGGAGCCGGCCGGGACCGAGCAGCGAGTTGCCGAAGCTCGCTGGTGGCTGGAGATCAAAAAGGTTGCAGGCGCGGTGGTTTCAATATAATCTATGTCAGGCAGGATCGGCCTCGGATGAAGCTTAAACCCACTTGCTGTGTCTGGAGATTTGAGCCTAAACCGGGAACTCTAAACCCAAGAAGCTAGGCCGCACCCGGTGCGAGGTTGAATCTAATCTAGCCAGAGTGTGCTTAAATAAGTGGACAAGCGAAGAGAGCAAGCCATACTAGTTGTGCCACTGTGCGCTTGTATATGTGATCTCACATCTCAGACGAGAAGCGTGCTGACTCCACCACATAATTGTTTCAACTTTGAAACATCCATTATTTTAAGAGAGAACGTCAGGAGATAAGCTAGACGCCTTGAGCGTTTACATGACCATGTTGCAGCAGCCCAAAGTCAAAGTATCCTGTTGGGGGCTATGCCCTATTTTCTCCACCGTGTGATGATTGACCCAAAAGGACAGCTTAGACGCTAAGAAATGGAGGGCACTTAGCTTGTGGCGAGTTAACTGATTCTCCTCTTTTTTTCCAGCTTCATGAAATTTGGTTACCACACAAGTGATCGTATCCAGAAGAGTACAACCCGGCCTCGAGACAAACTGAACATTTCTGCTCTTTCAAATTTAATCGACCACATAATATATGGGCTTTGGGGGAAAAAAAAGGCCGAGTCGTCCTGCCTTTCAAAAGAAGGAAATTAGCGGCGGTGAGCCCTGACCGATTCAAGTCTGAAGCTCTCCTCAAAAAAAAAAAAGTCTGAAGCGCCAACGGTCTTCAGAATGTGAGCTCAGTTTTCCACTCCAAATAATTCCCATTTTCTGTTCCCTGACATCACCAATTTTACTCCGGTTTTTCTTAACTCCAGATAGTTGATGCGGTTCCAAGTAATTCAATGAGACGACTGACCGATGACTTGCGGACTCTGATCGCTCAACCGCTGCCGCTGACGAGACGGCCGGCTCGCTGCATCTATACGTAACGGCACCACGCGGCCGTGGCTGTGCTAGCCAGGCTCGCACGTATTTATGTGCCTAAGACAGCTACTACTCGATCGTGGCCGCAGCGGCTGGCCCCGCCTGCACCGGCACCGAGCCGTGCCTCGCCGATCCAGTCACTACAGGCACATGCCATTGCGGCACGAAACGGCTGGTGGCGAGAGGGCCACTAGTTAAGGCTTGGATGAGAGAGGCTTCTGGAAACGAACGGGCGGACGGCATGCATGGAAGAAGGGCGGACGCAAAGGAGACTTGTTCTGGCCACGGAACCATGTGTTGGTATGTTTCTGGTTAGGATTTGGGGAGGAAGAGACAAAACGGGACGAGACGACGTAGGGATGAGAAGCGACCGCGAGTTGGCGAGCAGAGGAGGAACCAGTTGCCTCGCCGGGCCTCTAACGCCTTGTGGGGCACTCAAATTTGAGTTAACGTGCGTCAATCAAGTAAAGAAAAACATAGAGAGGAGTACATATCTCTATAGCAATAGAGCCAATCGAGCATACAAAATATACAACCTGTGTTTCTACACTAGCGAATACTCCCGGGGCTGTATGTTTTTTTTACACCTACTCCCGGGGCTATTGCAACTGCTAAGCATTTGTGCTACGTGGTACCCCCTATATATAAATACAAAATGTTGACTGCGCTCGAAATGGCAGCACCACATTGAGCACGAGCGTTGAATAGATCCACAGACCACAGACCCGTCACCCTGTCGATGTTGCTGTGCAGTGGTGCGGCAGTTTACCAACAAGCACACAGCATCGAACAAAATACTGTCCACTAGTATCAGTGGTAGTAGTATTCTTTTTCTTGTCAACCAAAACTAAAATTCTAAACTCGCGGCTGCTATAGAATGTGAAATGAGATCGAAACGGATGCGATCGACTGACTCAGTGGGGTTATGGGCAACTCGTTCCATGAATGTGAAATGAGAGGCATGAATGTGGCAGCTGGCGGGTACGTTGAAAATGAGGGAGCCTTGCCTTGGATCGGCTAAGCATGTGGCGCCCCGCGAGGGTAAGAACTCTAAGGCTAGTCCCAATGGGGATAAGAAGTGGCAGGAGAGTGGGTGGTGGAGCGCGTATAATTACGTACCATGAACGCGTAGCCGGTGACGGTGGCCCACGAGTTGCCGAGCGTGGCGCCGGCGAGGTGCACGTCGCCGAGGTGGCCGGAGAACATCACCGACACCAGCGGGATGGCGTAGTACGCCATGTTCGTCAGCACCATCGGCACCGCGAACCCCAGCTGCGCGCGCGCCTCCGCCGTGTCCACGAAGCGGCCAATCAAGCC
>LAPY01001302.1:12666-24286 GCA_000970635.1 Eragrostis tef
GCGGCGAGGAGGTGTCGTGGAACCGTAGGGACCTCAACCTGCACCGCGGCCGCGGGAGGAGCGGCAGCACGGGCTGGGTCATGCACGAGTACACCGTCACCTCGCCGCCCTGCGCCTTCCCCGTCAAGCTCTGCCACGTCGCCTTCTCCGTCCACGGCCAGAAGCGCCAGCTCGTGCCCGACGGCGTCGATGCCTCGTCGCCTTCGTCCGAGGCGTCGACGATTACGTTCGCGGATCAAGAAGAACTGCGACAGGATCAGCAGGAACCTTTCCTGATCACCCAAGAAAACGTGCGCAGGGCAAGAAGAACCCTCCGTGGTGGCGTCGCTTCTACCGGATCAAGAACTCGGCGTGTCGCTCGCTCATAATCCTCCACAGCAAACGCAAGACCTCGACATGGAGGCGTACTGCGCGCTGCTGGCATCAGACGACGGATTGCAGTTGCATCAGCAGATGAGCCATCTTCTTGGTGGATTGCCGCCCAATGCCGAGGCCGCGGCGTACCACGAGGAGCAGACGGAGCAGCTGCTGCAGCAGCAGGAGCCCGGCACCATGCCGCCAATGACGGATCACGGATCACCGCTGCCGTGGGATGATCTCGACGCCTTCTGCACTGTGCCACAGCCCGAGGATAACCACGACGTGGCTGCCGGAACGCCCGCCGGTGATGGCGCTACATCGTTCTGGGACTGGGATTTGAACGGTGGTGCCTTGGAAGAACAAGGCCCAGTGTGATCCCGTAATCTTGCAACTGATGGCACAGCGTTGTAACAACTCTAGAATACTGACGTACTCTAGTTTCCTAGTGGGTACCCTCTGTTTTCCATCGGATACTCTGTTCTCGGCCCTACGAGGGGCCCTGTAATGTTATGATTTATGAAGAAAATCCTTCTCAGTGCTCTACCGTAGTTTGAGATATTGATCCCCACCGTAACAAAATGTATTTCTGATAAATACTTTTTTTTGGTATAGTTATTAAGTAGCATTTTTTCTACAAGAGTAGACTTTTCTCTTCAATTCCCAAAATCTATCAACAGTCTGAGAGGCTACGGTGTTACGAACGAGAAAAAACAACCTATCCAAACTATCATTCCATCTCACCCGGAAGAAGCTCCTTCAGATCCTGACAGTGCTGCGCCAAGTTACTTATGTTGTGCTTCAAAGTTCAAATACCTTACCTTCATCCTTGTTGCAGCTTCAAACGTGAAAGCCCATAATAGAGATTTACCTACAGTTTGATTCTCCGTTGCAATTAGCAGGTTACATAGGGCATGGAGAACAGATCAGCAAGGAAACCACTCTGCAAATTGACAATACCTGACCACATTGTCGTCTCCAAGCTGTCAATGCCAATCAACAGTAGTCCGGAGCATGCAAGCAAGACAATTATCCACCGTGGCAGGGTACATGTCTGAGGAGCATAAACGTATGTGCTGCCTACCTGTATGTAAAACACCCTCCTCCGCATTTTTATCCGTCACATTTACATACAGGGTATATTAAAAAAAAACCAAGCGCACTGGCCTAATGATAGGATATGTGCCTGCCAGATGAACAGGCCGTACTTCAAATATCTCATATCTCCATTTACTTCCGTTTGCCTAACCTTTTCTGACAACATACTCTAATACAGCATACCAGAGGCACATAAATAAGCATTCACAAATGTACACAAACTAGCCAAAGACCTGGCGATGGTTCAGAGGGAATTCAGCACTCAGATCGTCAACCTAGCACAAAATATACAGACCTAATGTCATAATACAATCAGCAAACTAGAAAATACACAACCCTAGTCACCCATGAATCAATAGAGGTACACCAAAATACAAAGCAATCAGTAGGATAAGTGCCCCCAAAACAATTAGGCATTAGTTTGGACTATCCTAGATTAGTCGGGACTTAGGATAAATGTACACTGCAAACTAAAACCACATACTTCACACGGTTTAAAGCACACCAACAAAGCACTTTGCAGATAGTGACTCTTTTCTACTCGCCCAAAACAAGCTTCTTATAAAGAGCAAGTATATCCTTCTTGGCAGGATTCTTTAGCTCTAGTAACTGTGCACCAAATCCATGCTTAGTCAGCTCCTCTTTCAGTTTGGCGATGGTGAACTTTTTATAGCCACCCGGATTGCCATCTTTGGTATCTGTACTAACTGTGACACTGTCTTCCCCCATATGAACAGAACCACCATCCTCAGTTTGAACATGCTTTAAAGGGCTAGTGTTGCTTTTGGTCCGTTTTCTGCTCCTCTCAGGCTGGTCAATGTCCATATCTTGGACAGACTCCATACCTACTTCATTCTCTCTCAACCGCTTACCCCTTGTGGTGGTCCTAAGCTTGCCATCCAGTGCAGTCTCAACAAGTCGGATTGATGTCAGCTCCTGATGGAGTATATCAAGTTTACCTTGGGTGGATTGTAGCTGCAGAGATAAGGCTTCTGCACGCTTGTTAGCTTCAGCTCTAGCTGCGCGTTCTGTTGCCAAAAGGCTCTCAAGGACATGCACAGTGCTGGACCTCTGTTCATTGCTACGGCTCAGTAAATCGTCCATTTCTTTCTCCCTCTCAGCAACCCTACTCTCAAGTAAGGTAACCTTGGACCAAGCCTCAGATTCAGAACTACGCATCCTCTGAACTTCACCTGATAGATTTACTTTCTCCTGTTCTAATCTGTCAACCTGTCTTTGAATTCTCTCAATAACTGCTACTTTTTCCATTGACAACCGTTGTGCCTCATCCTTCTCTTTCTGGCATGCAATAGCCTCAGCTCGAGCTGCATCCGCCAACTCAGTAGCTTTCTTTGCATCCCTTTCTGCAGACTTGCATCTTTCTTCTGCCTCATCATATTTCTTACATTCAGATAAGAACTTCTCCTGAAGATGGTTTTTTTCTTGTTCAAGCATTCTAGCTTGCTTTTCATACGAAACAGCTCTATCTCTTAGAAATTCTAATTTGCTTGTTATTTCTTTGATTTCATCCTTCAAGGTCGCAGTTACCTTGTTGTGGCTCTGCGCTTCTGATTCCGCAACCTAAAAAATGTATTCAAGCATTAGAGAACCATAATTCAATTAAAATGAAACGCATCAATCCAAGGGGAGGTTGAAATGCTAATTACAATGCCGTTACTACCTGCAAGCGCTCAACCAATACACTTTCTTCACTCTCAGCATGTCTAATCTTTGCATTCAATTTCCTTATTTCCTCTTCCTGCAAGTAATAAGATGTTTCAGATACATGCAAGATCATAATAACAAGCATCAAACAAATATGTCCAAAATAAAATCATCAAACAAATGTAAAAGAGAG
Source organism: Eragrostis tef (assembly GCA_000970635.1). NCBI lineage: Eukaryota > Viridiplantae > Streptophyta > Magnoliopsida > Poales > Poaceae > Eragrostis > Eragrostis tef. The sequence continues at coordinate 15,980 of LAPY01001302.1, forward strand.
AGACTGGACCTTTTCCTCCAAATGTGTAGCGAATTCGGTCCTTATAGCACTTTCCCTTTCTTGCGCGATTTTATTTATTTGTTCTTGCACCAATGCTAATCTCTCTAGAGCAGTTTTGGCCTGCACAGCAGCTGATTCGTATTTCTTCTTCCATTCTGCAGCTTCGTTCATTCTCTCTCAACCGCTTACCCCTTGTGGTGGTCCTAAGCTTGCCATCCAGTGCAGTCTCATTAAGTCGGATTGATGTCAGCTCCTGATGGAGTATATCAAGTTTACCTTGGGTGGATTGTAGCTGTAGAGATAAGGCTTCTGCACGCTTGTTAGCTTCAGCTCTAGCTGCGCGTTCTGTTGCCAAAAGGCTCTCAAGGACATGCACAGTACTGGACCTCTGTTCATTGCTACGGCTCAGTAAATCGTCCATTTCTTTCTCCCTCTCAGCAACCCTACTCTCAAGCAAGGTAACCTTGGACCAAGCCTCAGATTCAGAACTACGCATCCTCTGAACTTCACCTGATAGATTTACTTTCTCCTGTTCTAATCTGTCAACCTGTCTTTGAATTCTCTCAATAACTGCTACTTTTTCCATTGACAACCGTTGTGCCTCATCCTTCTCTTTCTGGCATGCAATAGCCTCAGCTCGAGCTGCATCCGCCAACTCAGTAGCTTTCTTTGCATCCCTTTCTGCAGACTTGCATCTTTCTTCTGCCTCATCATATTTCTTACATTCAGATAAGAACTTCTCCTGAAGATGGTTTTTTTCTTGTTCAAGCATTCTAGCTTGCTTTTCATATGAACCAGCTCTATCTCTTAGAAATTCTAATTTGCTTGTTATTTCTTTTATTTCATCCTTCAAGGTTGCAGTTTCCTTGTTATGGCTCTGTGCTTTTGATTCCGCAACCTAAAAATGTATTCAAGCATTAGAGAACCATAATTCAAATAAAATGAAACACAGCGCTCCAAGGGAAGATTGAAATGCTAATTACAATGCAGTTACTACCTGCAAGCGCTCAGCCAATACACTTTCTTCACTCTCCGCATGTCTAATCTTTGCATTCAATTTCCTTATTTCCTCTTCCTGCAAGTAATAAGATGTTTCAGATACATGCAAGATCATAATAACAAGCATGAAACAAATATAAAAGAGAGAGACTGGACCTTTTCCTCCAAATGTGTAGCGAATTCGGCCCTTATAGCACTTTCCCTTTCTTGGGCGATTTTATTTATTTGTTCTTGCACCAATGCTAATCTCTCTAGAGCAGTTTTGGCCTGCACAGCAGCTGATTCATATTTCTTCCTCCATTCTGCAGCTTCGTCTTGAGCAGCAGCCACTTGTTCACGAGCTGCCCCTAACCTCCCCTCTGCAGAGCTATATCTAGACTCGAGAGATGCTAGCAGAGCAACATATCTATCTTGTTCAGCCTTATTCTGAGAAACAGATTGCTCATATTTTGCCCTCCAATCAGTGCATTCATGACGAACATGATCAAGTTCTTTAGATATGCTCACACAGCGTTCTTCTAGTGTGCTACACTTGGTCCTCAGGTTTGCAAGATGACCACTAAGATCAGCAGAGGCCTTTTGCTTTTCATTTATAGCAGCTTCATAGCGCTTCAGGTATTCAGATTTTTGTGCCTCACTAGCTTCGAGTTGCTTCTTTAGAAGTTCCAGTTGATCTTCGTTTGACCGATATCTTAGAGCAAAGGAGCTCCTCGCTGACTCAGCTTCATTAATTAGCTTCAAGCAGAGGTCCAATATAGGCCCTTCTAAACTGGAGGCATGATGTTATCAGATTCTTAGATATGCCAAGACATCAGTAAGTTAAAACTCAAAATCTAAAGTTAAAAAAATTAGAGAATTATTTACCCGAAATAACAAATTCAGAAAAGAGAATGAACCGAACAAATCAGTATGCTACCAAAGTTCTCAACAATGGCTACATCTGCATTATATTACGTTTGTCTTGTGAAATTACAATGACCAGTTACAGAAAACATACGCAACAGTTTGATCGCAGAGCATCTACCATTACATCGACCAGGTTCAACACGCAATACAAATTAAGTTCCTAAGGCCCACCACAAACTGTAAATATGCACAGCATTATCATTCACACATGTTGTGAATTTGTCACTTCTGGTCTTACCGAGCATAAATATAGCTATGAAAACCGCACAAGTTAATAGAATTTGCATGATGCAGAAAGTAAATTCTTCCAAAAATAAGAAATTATCCAGCGAAATAAGTGCCAATGACACTTGCAGAGAAAGAGAAAAGTGATAAACGAAAACACTGGCAACTTTCATCTCTAATTTTATATTCATAAAGCACCGAAATCGACTTAAGACTATGGTATGAGCATGAAATTTTAAAGGCTCAAAGGCAGGGACTAACCATAGTCTTAAAAAGGTTGCAAGCATTCTCCATTTTCCTGGGCCAGAACAAGAAGTTTCATATTCAGCGAGTGAAGTTTCTAGAACCTGCAGGAAAAGAATGTATCATCTTAATAATGAGCCAAAGCCGTAAACAGTACATCGAGTTAATTTCACAAACAAAACCACAACTTTTGAGACCAGTTTCACAAAACCACAACTATTTGTGCCACTTGTTGCACAAAAACACAAGATTTGGTTCTAGGCCCACTTGTCAACCTCTGTTGGCCCTATACACTTCTTCTGTGGCTTGTGGGACAAAAACAAAAAATTGTGGTTTTGTGCAACAGATGGCACAAACACCTGTGGTTTTGTAAAACTGGTTTCAAAAGTTGTGGTTCCTTGCAACAACATGAACAAGGGAGCAAATAGTTGTGGTTTTCTAAAATTAACTCTTTATAATATGATTGTGCATCCTTTGCTTTTCCCAACATGAACCTAAAAAACTTTTTTTTATTATTTTTAGAAATTTTACTGCAGGGACCTCCTTAACAGTTTCCCTTTTTCTCTCATATTTAGCCAAAACTCAAAAGTCGAAAGTGCTCGTCCAAACAAATATAGGTTGAATGGAAACAAACAGAAAATATCCATCAAACTCGATTGTTACCAAGAATGAGATAATGGCAAGATGTATCAACTGAAAAGTCGAGGATTCAGGCATGTCATAATGAAGAACTACCTGAATCACACCAGAAACTTTGACACCGGGTGCAGAGCATGCCGCTCTAATCTTCTTCTCCATGTTTTTTATTGCAGCTGAGCAGCGCTTATCAGCCTCCAAAAAGGCATTCTTTTTGTAATCCTAAATAATGGAAACAGTTGTAAGTCCAAGACAGCCAAAAACAAATCCAAATAATAGCAACAAAAAATAAGCAAATAGACCATAGGTGAAAAAACAGACTGGACACCGATTTTCCTACTCAAGATGGCGATTATGGAGCCAAGGCTCCATTATCATCATGGTTAGTAAGGTGTTAGTCCAATGTATATGTGTCTAGCGCATGGGCAGTGAGCGTCAAGCATCCAGGGTGATGGGTGCAAAAACCTATAATATTGAGGAGAAAGAAAAAAGAATGAAGAAAAGGAAGAGAACGAGAGGTAGGCCAGATAAGGGACCAATCCAATTTTACCCTCACATCCAGATCAGGGAGACAGGTACTCATCCAACCTCACTATCACACCAGCCAATCTAATGCTCAATACCCTACAAGAACTAAGCCGCCGCCACCTTCCAGAAGCAAACCACTTTCTGCTCCCCTTAGGTTCCTTATCTTCTTCTGGATGGACTCCTCAAGTGGAGAGAGGCAATTTGAGGGCACATCCATCGGACAAGGGCCAACAAGGGCTCTGTGACGGCATGTGAGCAGCTATAGAAAGAAGTGGGAAGCACCAGATCAGAAAGTGCTGATCTACAGATAGCTGCTCTGCCTCCTCCAATAACCTTCATACAGCCTATTGCCCTTGCATGGGCAGGTGGCCTGGACATTTCAGCAATGCCTAATTGATTCTGAGGTCACACCTCAACAAATGGCACTTGATTGAGTTATACAGTTTATGATCAAACGAAAGGAGGCATAAAACTATAAGAAACACTATTCAAAATATCATATGTATTACATTGTCAATTCAATGGGGGGATATATAATCAGGTCACATACACTGAACTAAGTGAACTCTGTGTTCTTAACTCACTGGTAGGTATAGACTTGAATGTATCACAAAACAAAAATAGTATGCCAACAGGAATCAGATGGACAACAAAGCTTGTGCTCTGCTAAATATCAGTACGATGTTATAAGGTCCACATACACATACTTGATGAATTAAAACTCAGCACATAAATTCCAGCTGAAAACCTTAGTAGAACCTTTCCATACTAATTCATGTTACACAACTAAGCGTCACACAAAATGAAACAGACCACATGGTGAAATATTTAAATAAAGCAGACGCACCTGAAATGCCTTTCTGCAGAAGTTACTAAGAACTTTCTCATAATGGGCACGTGAAGTACCAGTTCCAACAGCAGCATTATTGTATGCATCAAGTGCCTTTCTTAGAGCAGCTTCATGTGCATCCCTTAAAGCATCCTAAATTTACAAGGTTAGCATGCTACAATTTTGAGCGCACACAGGTCTTAACTGAAATTTTACTTACTTCTTCAGCTAATTTGCTGCCGTCAAAAGATGACATGTAAATCTCAGTAGCAGAATCATATGCCCTGCGGCATTCTGCTTCTTCAACGCTCTGCAGTTAAATATAAGAAGAAAGTATTAAACTCAAGATGGCATAAATAAATTCTTTAATAAAAAAACAACCACCTTCAGATGATTGCAACCACCCAATACAGACCACACCTCCAGTGAAATTCTCATATTTTCTTAATATTCTTATTATCTAATAACCTTTTGTGATATACTACAGAAGTCAGCAGCAAAGTATTAATAGTATCTAATAAATTCTATTCTAATTCACCACCAGGGCACATCTTATGTTGGCATGTTGCATAAATCTAATATTGGTTGACATCTGATTCTATTTCTTGGAAGTATTGGTCCATCGAATTTCATGCGCATAAGCATCAGTGGCGGATTTTTTTTTTATGGCCGAATAGAAGCTATGCCCCTGATAAGCATGTTGATTGGCACTGATTATCTTTTTTGGCAAATTCTAGTATAACAGTACTTCACCATTTTGTAATTTTGACAAATAATTAAGCAATTGTTCATACAGAAAATTGTAGAGATATATAAAATATAATATCAAGGTAAATAGGAACGACATAACTCCCCTATTACTTTATATTAACATGCCGTTGATAGATTGTTTCATGTTCCGAATGAGTGCGCTCAATGTACATTACTTCACAGACATGCTCTACTGCCCTTGGTATGATCAAATAACAAAATACCTGCCAAGATGATGATATCGTAGGCACAGCTCCATTGTTTATTGCGTCCAGGAAAGACTGTGTAACACCAGCTAGTACTGGTCCTGTCATGATAGTACCAGCAACTTGCTTAGGCCTTGTCCTCTCAAAAACAAACCTTGTTAATTCATCCAGTCCAGCTTGAAATTCAGGCCGCATTTTCTCCAGCTACCAAAAATATTCTCAGTTTAAAATGTGCTGAATGAGATAGCAAACACTCTTTTCAGTATGCATCCTTCCATAATGAATATAAAAGAGAGTAGCTTACAGGAATTTGATCGAGATGTTGAAGTTCATTTTCATTGTTTAATGGCCGCACCAGGGTGAAACATTCTCTATCAGGAAAGAGGGCACGAATGGACTCACGGATCTAAAATAATTTGCATAAACAGTTGATTGTAAGCAAGAATGTAAACTCAACAAAGGATGCATAAATGCATCCTATAAGAATTTTTGTGAACTTAGATGCTACCATATGAACCAGAGAACCAATAACAATATATAGTTACAGATACCTCATTCTTAGAAGCTAGATCCTTTCCTCTGCCTTCGAGAGGCCTCAACGCAATTTCCAGGTAATCACGTGGAGTTATTTTCCTATCATTCTCAACTAAATCAAGATAGAAATCCTATCAAAATGATAACTTTATTAGACTGGGAAAATCTTGTCAGATTACTAAAGGCAATCTTAATAGAAATTTCACAGGGAGCCAATTACCCTCAGTAGCCAGATGAATATAGGAGAAAATTGCCCAAGCTCAGATGCAGTAGTTCGTCCACCATTTGCCCTCACACGGATATGCTTGGTCATTTCAGTAACAAGTGAAAGGCGATCAAGGGCTGCCTCGTCTATACCACCCATCTGAAAGGAACAAGATATATGTGTGCTCAAATCATCAATTCATCGCATACTTCAAACTTGAATGTAAGCATCAGCATCATAAGCAAGAGTTTCTTTACTTTATCAACCTATATGTGTGTACATGTATCATCCTAGACCTTAGATTGCCTACATAAAATGTCTCGTATTTATCCTGAATACTACCAAGCCATTGACCTTTGCAGTCAAATGGTCTTTATCTATTTCCAACCCTCTCAGCAAGAAAAACCATAATAACCTATTATTTTCTATTTCACATTATTTTGGTACACAATAGTGGCAATCCTCTGATGTGTTATTCAAGAAAGTTAGGCAATCACACTGTGCAGTATGAACTTCCAAAATAAAGTTGAAACTGAAATATCTGACTTAATCAATAACAAATATTTGATACTAGAGAAAAGTGATTCTCTTGATGCAAAGTCATTTCTAGCATAACATGGATTCCAAAAGGTACAACACAAACCTGTGAACTAATTCAGATGACTATAGCAAAAAATAGTAGCTAAACATATAGTACACAGTAATTGAGGCAAGCCTGTGACTAAGATCCATATTTCTGAATTCACAACATGGTCCTAGAATCATATGATTCAAGAATCCTATCATGTTGCAAAAGCGTCCTATACATTTTTTGTTAATTCATTTGTTGTCAACCTACTTTACAACAAAGAGTTGTAGGGCATAAAAGTTTTTTAAGCTTTTGCAGGCATAAACAAAGCCCCACTTGAGTTGATTCTGCTAATGTTAGAATTGTAATGTCCATATGGATCAATCAGTTCAAGTTCAAAAAATACCAACAGTATTAGGGGCGAAACCCAAACCAACCCTAAAAATTTATAATAATAGTTGGAAAGAAGGAACCATCAAGACCTGATTATATATGAACATGCTCGATAGTAGGACTGCCAAGGAGAATATCTGAACGCTGTAGGTGCCCTATCAATCAAAGAGGAAAAAATGTCAACAACGGTTGTAGTGTTACCCCTTTTTGTTTCTCCCAGCCTAAGATAACACATGGATTGAGACAGGAGAATTTGGCATAAGGTAACAACTAAATAGAAACATCAATGGAAATATAAAGCAGATATATTTCATACCGTCTGATCATAGGCATCAATGCCTTCACTGTCAAGTAGCAAAAGGCTATACTCAGTTCCATCAAGGGCCGTTCTCTTTATTGGGGCACTCCACATCCAAAGGCCCTTGGTGCAGGGCCGATGGGTACTTGCAACTTTAAATCCGCTGCTCCTTCCGAGAAGCTATCACAAACAAAAAGATAAGCTGCATTCCTCTTTGACAGGACATTTAGCAAAACTATAACACAAATTGGCGTTCAAATGATTGTACCGGACTTGAAACTCCAGATGTATCAAGCGGTAAGTTTGAGAAACTACTGATATTCCTACTAACAACATTAGAAGTAAGCCTGGAGGGAAAAAAAACTCTACAGCTGAATATAAAGGAAATCCCATTCCATTTTACAACTGTAACAAGAAAACATGTTCCACGGAATTGTATTGTAAATCCACAAGATAAATCTCCTACACTGCAACTTAAATCGCCCTTAGCCCAATGACAAAATCGTCCAGAATCTTATTTTTCTAATGTTCTTGATCTGTATATGAATGTCCCAATGACAAAATATCATTTCCAACAATTCACTACTGTGTAACTATTTGAGGAGCAGCATAACCCCCAGAAAAACCATCTTGCTTTCCAATCGTAGTTAGTAGGAAAATGGGCAAGGGCTGGATAGGAGCTTCATTGCTGTTGCTCTTACAAATCTAGTTAAACCAGCTCCATACTATATCACCTAGAAGTCATGTCTAGTTAAAACCTAGCGCCCGGAAAAATCGCCCCTTTTAGTTCTGGCTCGTACACCAATTACACACAGTGACACGTTCTCAGAACCAACCAGCCAACCAAGATGACAGGAGTAAGGCGAGGCGGGCGGACCTGGTTGAGGATGAAGCTCTTCCCCTGTCGCGCGCGGCCGCATACGGAGACGACCCCGACGGGGCCCTTGACGAGCTGCAGCGCGGCGACGGCCTCCGGGTCCATCCGGA